>PVKY010001230.1:0-34003 GCA_004027775.1 Bradypus variegatus
TACAGCTGTGAGGGTGAGTGACCAAGGTCAGGTGGGGAACAAGAGCAGATTGCAGGGGATGGGGGAGCCGCTCCAGGAACCGAGGGGCCGGGGTAATGGAAGGACCATATTGCATGGATATTAAAATCTCCAAGAGCTGACCTTGGAGAGAGTGACACTGAGCCAAGAGCTAGGAACCCTCAAGGAAAGTCAAGAGTGACCTGGGGACCAGTAGAAGTAGAGGTGGGTATAGTCTGATAGCATGGAAGTCAACACTGGTTTTTAAGAAGGAGGGAGGGCGAACAGAGAGCAGTAGTGAGGACTAGGGGGGCCCATGCCCACCCCCAGGCCCAGTGGCGGGCTATGAGAGAGATCAGTCACCCCTGGAACCCACAGGAAGCCTCAGGGACTAGAGGGGGTGCAGGGCTGCAGGCTCGGGGGATGGGACATCTTGAAGTCACCAACGTGGACACAGACAAAGGCTGATGGTCTGAGGCAGATGGTGGTGGTGCGGTGGTGAGTGTAGGGGTGCAGGGAGCATGGAGCCTGAAGAGCTGTGGGGCCCGTCTGCTCTCCTGCTGGTGGAGTCGGAGCCAGGGACCAGGGCAGGGCCTTGGAAGTCCCAGCGGTGTCTTCCGAGGGGCATTTGGTGGAGACGCAGGGAGGGCACAGGGAGATGTCTGCTCGGGAGTGGCGGAGTGTGGGGGCTCGGCACCTTCTCGCAATCTGGGCCTGACTTTCCCCCTCTCACCCCCATGGTGCCCACAGCAAACCCATCCTACGTGCCCCCACCCCAGTGCCAGCCGGGCGAGTTTGCCTGTGCCAACAGCCGCTGCATCCAGGAGCGGTGGAAGTGTGACGGGGACAACGACTGTCTGGACAACAGCGACGAGGCCCCGGCCCTCTGCCGTGAGTCCCCCACCCATCTCCACTGGACAGCAGGCTGGCGGGGCCCAGGTGGGGTGCTGGGGGCTCCATCCGCACGCTGACCACTGACTATCCCCTCCCCAGATCAGCACACCTGCCCCTCGGACAGATTCAAGTGTGAGAACAACCGGTGCATCCCCAACCGCTGGCTCTGTGACGGGGACAATGACTGTGGGAACAGTGAAGATGAGTCCAACGTCACTTGTTCAGGTGTGGGATGTGGGGTGTACAACACTGACACCCTTCAGGCGGGGAGGTAGGGATGGACGGGGGGAGCCAGGCCTGGGAAGACAGAGACGTGAAAAGAGGACAGAGGAGCTCAGGGCAGAGGGGAGGGCCCTGAGCTCTGAGCGAGAGGGGATGGTGTGCTGGGCCCCGGCCCAAGGAGGACAGCGGGGCTGAGAGAGAGATGGGGTGAAGCATCTGGTGTGAGGGCACTGATGGCTTTGGACTTCTCTAAGAGGAACAGTTTTGAGGCCCTTGGGAAGACTTCCTGATAGGGAATAAGAGGAAAGAAAAGGAAATGAGGAGAGGGGGCAGGACTCTGAGAACTCACACCTGTCCCCACCCGCCAGCCCGCACCTGCCCACCCAACCAGTTCTCCTGTGCCAGCGGCCGCTGCATCCCCATCTCCTGGACGTGTGACCTGGACGACGACTGTGGGGACCGCTCCGACGAGTCGGCCTTGTGTGGTAAGAGGGGACGGACAGCAGGCCGGGCCAGGCCCACGGGAGGAGAAGCCCATGAGAACTAGCCCTGGGGGAGAGGGGGTGGGGGGCGTGAGCCTTGAGCGAGTGACTCGATGTCCAAGAGCCTCTGTGAGTTTCATCTGCACGGCGAGCACAGTGGCGCACCTACCTCCCAGCATCCCGTGAGGGCTCAGCGCACTCATGCCCGGCAAGCACACACACGGGGCCTGTGTCTGGTAAACAGTAGCTTGGGAAAAGGATGCTAGCAGGGTGGGTATAAGTGAGCAGAGTTCCAGGCCAAAGCACCGACGCTTGGGCTTCCCTCCCTGTCTGATCAGGCCACAGGCTGGGAGAGACCCCTGTGCCCACCCCACTTGGTGCTATATGACGCTGTGTGACCTTGAGGGCACCCTACTGACCTACTCTTTCTCCGTGGCAGCCTATCCCACCTGCTTCCCCCTGACTCAGTTTACCTGCAACAATGGCAGATGCATCAACATCAACTGGCGATGTGACAATGGTGAGAGCGTGCCTCCCTCCTGCCCTGATTCTGAGGACCGCTGGAAGCCACGGTCAGGCCCTGGACAGGAGAAGGGGTTTTCAGAACCTAGCTGGGGCCTCTCTCCAGTAGAGTGAAGCCCACTGGGTTGTCTGGGAGAAAAGTGGAGGAGCCATAAATGCAGTGGGGGTGACTAGATGGGCTAAGGGGACACCCTGCCCATCCCCCATCAGCACTATTCCCACCCCAGGCAGGGCCTGAGCTGCCCACCTCTGGGGGGTAGTGGGGAGGGTGTTGGAGTTGGGGGGCCAGGGAGGCAGATGAGCAAGAGGGCCAGAGGGCCAGAGCAAGGAGAGCCAGTGCCCGACACCTTTGTCCCCCCAAACCCCCATCCCCTGGAGTCCTGGTGCACCCCCCAGCCTCCTCGCTCGGGAGTCCACCTGGTGATCAGCCACAGACCCAGCGATGTCAGCCCTGAGCTGAGGGGCCGCTGAGTGTAACGTGTGGGCAGGTGGATGGGGGACGGCATGCACTGCCTCAGGGCTCTGGGTGTGTCTGGTGTTGTGTCCTGACGTGTTGCGCCAGGGGCTCCCGTCCTGGCTACAGCGTGAGAGGATGTGTTGGTCGCTGCCATGTTGCCCCTCACCCTTGTCGTGTCTCGTGTGTCAATGGTCGCCCTGGCGGTTTCTGTGTTTCAGAGAAGGATTGTGGGGACGGCTCTGACGAAAAGACCTGTCCTGAGCCTGCCGGTCAGTGCATAGAAGCACATGCACCATCACCCCAGAGCCCTAGCCTGGCCTCAGGCCGCCTCCAGGCCCCCCAGGCAGCTCCCCTCCCCAAGAGTTCCCAGGACGTCAAGAAAAAACCACAAGGAGAGAGCAGGAAGCAGAGGGAGAAAGAAAGCAGTGGAAGGGAAAAGAGAGAGGGCAGAGGAAACCACTCCGAGGAGAGGAGTCAATGGAGATAGGAAGGAGGAGGAGAAAGAGTGAGCGAGTGAGAGAAGCAAATCCTCTTGGAAAAAAGGCAGGAACACAACCCCAGGGGGGCAGCCAGGCCCCACACTTAGCAAGTTTCCTGTAAATCTGGAAGGAAGTCTGGTAGCCTGGAGCCCCGAGGCCTAGGGATGTTCATTCAGAAGCCTCAGGCATATTCTGGCCAGAAGTGGCCCTGGAGTCTTCTTCCCAGCTGCGGGCCCCAGGGGAGAGCGGCCCAGCATTGCCCACGCTCAGTGGGGGGCCTCATTGTGCCCCTTCCCCTCCCAGCAGAGAAGTCGCCTCCATTCCTTCCACTTCTCTCCCTCCACGACCAGAAATTCCTGCCTTGCCCCAGACTCAAGCAGAGCCTGTTCCCACACATTGCCAAAGATGGGAAAGACCATTTCCTGTCCCCCAGCCCCAGGCTTTCCAGGATGCAGGGAAAGGGCCCTCCTGGAGCCCCCCTGCCTCTCCCCGCCCCAGCTGCGCGGGCCATGGTGCATGCTGCAATCTATGCAGTTTCTGTGTCTTTTCTGTTTGTTATTTTCTCAGTGGGGGGTTTGGGGTGGGAGGATGGGAACGGGGAGTTGGGAGTGGGGGCCCCAAGCTGGGGTCACAGAGAAGGTTGCTCTGCTGACCCCATTTCCCCTCCCCTTGTCCCCCCTCCCCCTAGATAATGACTGTGGGGACAACAGTGACGAGGCTGGGTGCAGCCACTCCTGCTCTAGCACCCAGTTCAAGTGCAACAGTGGCCGCTGCATCCCCGTGCACTGGACCTGCGATGGCGACAACGACTGCGGGGACTACAGTGATGAGACACACGCCAACTGCACCAACCAGGGTGGGCACCGCAGGGCCAGTGGGCAGGGATGGGGAGGTGCCCACTGCGCCCTCCCTTGGCCCGGCTCTCCACCCATCTGCCTCACTGGGTGCCGGCCACGTTCTGGGAACCAGAGATAACACAGAGATGGTGCTTGTCCTTCTGGAGCTTCCCGTCCTGTGGGAGGGAGATTGCCTGCACATCCCTGCCCCACACTGTGAAGATCACGAGCTTTGTGGTTGGTTGGCCTTGGGTTTGAGCTCCAGCTCTGCAACTTTTTATCTGGGTGGCCTTGAGCAAGTTATTCGATCTCCAGCAGGCTCTGTGAGTCTCATCTGCACGGTGGGGACAGTAGCGACACCTCCATCCCAGCATTACGTGAGGGTCCAACATGCTCACGCTCGAACAGTTCTGCACGCAGGGCCTGTATTTGGAGCCAGTAGCCTGAGAAAAGGATGGTTGCAGGGGCATGTATGAGTGAGCACAACGGGGACAAAGGAGTGGAGAGCTGGCTCTGTGAGGGTGTCAGTTGCTTGCCCCGGCTTCAAGGGGAGCCAGAAATGCAGAATCATCTGTGAAATCTACCAGTTTTTACACACTGGCCATTGACTTAAAAAGTGATAAAAACGCAGGCCTCGCCTGGCCCTGGACCCACAGCTTCCACCCCCTGCTTTATAGAATTCAGGAGCAGGAATAGGACTGATGGCATTGAGCACTCGCTGTGAGCACAGCCCAGGGCAGGGAGCATGGAGAGGTTCACGGGGGTGGGGGAGGCGGGAGACAGTCACCAGGTCCCCAGGGCCATCTCTGAGAAGGGCCCTGTGAGTGGCAGGTAATAGTGCCCTAGGGCTCCAAGAACAGAACCCTGGAAAGCTGAGTGATGTGGTGGGAAGAGCTCCCTGCCCCTCCCCTGATGGGCCAGACAAAACTTGGCCAAGTCGCTTCCTCTTAGCCTTGGCTTCCTCCTCTTTGAAATGGGGTGAGATACGAGGGGCCTGGCATGGAACAGGGGTGTTGTGGCTGGAAGCAGTTAACTCTGCTTATGAGCTGAGGTGGTCTGGAACCACTCAGGAGGAGGTAGGATCTGAGCTGGGTCCTCATAAACGACTGGGTAAGTGGACAAGAGGGAGGATCTTCAGAGGGCGGGTGGGGGTAGCATGGAGAACCTGCCAGTGAAGAGGCAGGAGCCAGGCAGAGCAGAGGGACGGCCTCGTGGGGGAGCGGTGATGGGGGGGCTGCCCAGGAAGGGGGCCGGTGATGACAGCAGGTGGAAGTCAGGCAGAGGCTTGGTATGGGGGCCCTGGTGATGACCTTTGAGGGGTTTTGAAGCTGGAACGGGATATGAGGTAGGAGGTACTTTGGGAAGACAACCCTGGAAGAAGATTCAATTGGAAAGAGGAAGAGAGATCAGCTGGGAGGCTGCTGCTGAACCCCCGGCAGAAGAAGAGTGCCGACGACGGGGAGAGTGGGGGAGTGCGTGGGGAGTGGCAGCGGGAGCAGGTGGACCCACCTCCCTCCTCGTGCCTGCATCGCCCACCTCAGGCTGCTCCTTCCCCTCTTCCAGCCCCCCGAGTTGGCTCCCCATGGAGCAGCCACAGGGAACCTGAGCTCACTTTGAGAACATAAGTCAGACCCTGCCCCACCCCTGCCCACAACCCAGCCGTGGCTCCCTGCACACCTGGAATGGTGCCGAATCCCTTTGTGTGGACTGCAGCGTCCAGCCAGGTCTGGTCCCTGTTTTGTCTCTGATCTGCGTCCCTGCCATTCAGCTCCTCGTTCATTCCACTCCAGCTGCTGCGGCCTCCTGGGTGTGTTACAAATCTGCCCAGGATTGTTCTATCCCAGAGACTTTGCACTGGCTGTTCCCTCTGCCCGAATGCCCTTCCAGGCATTCTCGTGGCTCAGCCTCTCTCTCCACTCATGCCTCCGTTCAAATGTCTCCTGCTCAGGGACCTTCCCTGACCGTCTTATCTAAAGTGTCACCCCCATCATTCTGTAGCCTTTACTTGGCTTTGTCTCCACAGCATTTATCACCACCTACAGTTACATTCTGGGTGTATTTGTTTTGTCTTTATTTGTCCTCCTTCCCTGCTAAGACCTAAGCTCCATGAGGGTAAGGACTTTATCTTGTTTTCTGCTGGCACCGGGAACAGTGTCTGGCACACAGTAGGCCCTCAGAATGTCTGTAGACTGAATGAATGAAACAGGCTAGGCTGAGGGGGTAGAGGGACATTTGAGCTCTGGCCTAACGAATTATCTATCCAGCCGAGATCTCGTCTGTGAAGCGGGAAGGTTAGATGAGGCCTTGAAGGTGTCACACCTCCTGGCTCTCGTCCTGTTAGTGCTTCCCGGGAGTGTCAGCAGAGCTCAGAGAACTTTCTATCCCGGCCTCAGCTCACGGCCCCAGGCAGACAGCAGGAGGCGGTCGGGGAGGCCCGGGTGGGAATGGCTGGTGGGAGCTTGCCCCCGTGCTGACGGCCCGCCTGTGCCCCTGCAGCCACGAGGCCCCCCGGTGGCTGCCACAGTGATGAGTTCCAGTGCCGGCTGGACGGGCTGTGCATCCCGCTGCGGTGGCGCTGCGACGGGGACACCGACTGCATGGACTCCAGTGATGAGAAGAGCTGTGAGGGGGTGACGCATGTCTGTGACCCCAACGTCAAATTTGGCTGCAAGGACTCAGGTACAAAGCAGGACTGGAGGATCCTGGGTCAGGGAAATGTGGGCAGGAGGACACCATGTTGAGAGCAGAGAACAGTGGCAAGAAGGCAGCGTGTGGGGTGGAGGTGGGGACACTGTGTGAGGCAACAGGCAGTGCAGGGAGAGCTTGTGTCCACGATGCATGGGGGAAGCCATGAACGGGCTGGGGTCTACCCAGAGGGCCCTGGGAACCAAAATCCTCAGCAGAACTAAGCTCTGCACCTCCCACGGATTCCTGTCTTCTTTGTTGCCTGTGAGAATTTGACAAAAAAGCCCCAAAGTTCCTAGTGGACCCAAAGCATTGCATTCATAAACCTACTAGAGAATCCTGCTGGGTCTGAAAAGAGGGGCAAAGGTCAGGGAGAGCCCCACTGCCCAGGCCTGGCCCCTCACACTGCACCCATCCCTCAGCTCAGTGCATCAGCAAAGCATGGGTGTGTGATGGTGACAGCGACTGTGAAGATAACTCAGATGAGAAGAACTGTGAGTCGCTGGCCTGCAGGCCACCCTCGCACCCCTGTGCCAACAACACCTCGGTCTGCCTGCCCCCTGACAAGCTGTGCGATGGCAACGACGACTGTGGAGATGGCTCGGACGAGGGCGAGCTTTGTGGTGAGGCCCAGGCCTGGGCCGTGGCCATGAGGGCCTGGCCCCAGGCAGAGGAATGGGGAGGGTGACTCGGTAAGGAGCCTGGGCCCAGGCCAGGGCAGGTGGAACAGAGCAGGCTGTCAGAGGAGAGGGTCTGAGACTAGGAGTGGGTAGCTCTGGCTGCTGGGCAAGTGGTACCCAGACCAGTTACCAACAGCCGGCATCGATTTGGGGTTCACTATGCTACGTGCTGCACAGCTTTGGGGTGTTTAATCCATGCAGCAGTCCTAGAAGGCAGATGCTATTACATCTCCATTTTATAGATGAGACACTGAGGCAGAGAGAGGTTAAATAACTTGTCCAAGCTCACACACTCTCCTGTGGAGACTGAGTGGCACAACCCATCCCTCCAGGCACAGACCTTCACCCACACTCGTGTACCCCATTGCTACAGAGCAGTGGCGAGCAGGCACCCCTGAAGATGGAGAGCACCCGGGTTGAGTGTTGATGTGGTCAGGGCAGACTTCCCAGAGGAGGCAGGGCTTTAACTGGGTTCCCAGGGATGGGTAGAACGTGCAGAGTGAGTGAAGTCAGGGGAGGAGGGTGTGCATTCAAGATCAAAGGAAATGAGGCTATGGGACTGAGGGTCAGGGAGGGCCACATGCTGTGTCTTGAGGATGATGAGCAGAGCAGCCTTATCTCCTCTCACCCCTCTTCCAAGCCTGACAGAGCACTGGGTTCCTTCAAAGGAGAGGAATGGGAGATAAGGCAGCCTGGGGCTGTCCTGGGAACTGCTGACAGGTCTTCGGTCAGGCAGGGCAGCCAACTCAGGCTGGCAGATTCCAAGGTGTGTCAGAGGACGTGGGGGTGGGATATTCCTTGCCGCACGCCTACGCCAAATCACACCCAAGTCAGGAGAGAGGGAGGAAAGAGGACTAAACATAAGGACCCTCCCAGAGAGGAGGCAAAGAACGGGGGCCCCCACTGTGGGCCTGAGAAGGAGCAGGGAGAGACCAGAGAGAAGGGGCAGGTGCTTCTTAGGGTCAGGCGGGGTGGTCGTGAGTTTTGGGGTCCCCGCCCTGGGCCCGAGGGAGCCCAGGAAGGGTTGGGGCAGAGCCTTGGCAAGGAATAGAGAAGGGGGTGTGGTTCTTTGTTGGCTCTGCCACGGTCCTGCCTCCTCCTGGGGGGGCTGACTCTGGGCCTGTCCCCTGCCCACCCCCCAGACCAGTGCTCCCTGAATAACGGCGGCTGCAGCCACAACTGCTCGGTGGTGCCCGGCGAAGGCATCGTGTGCTCGTGCCCTCTGGGCATGGAGCTGGGGCCCGACAACCACACCTGCCAGATCCAGAGCTACTGTGCCAAGCACCTCAAGTGCAGCCAGAAGTGCGACCAGAACAAGTTCAGCGTGAAGTGCTCCTGCTACGAGGGCTGGGTCCTGGAGCCTGACGGCGAGAGCTGCCGCAGCCTGGGTGAGACGGCGAGGGGCGGCCGGGGCAGGCCCTGGCAGCTGGGGGCCGGACTCGGGCAGCTCAGTGCCAAAGCCCGTGCGTTCCCTTCGGGCCCCGGTGCCAGGGCCAGCTGAGACCCTGCCTGCTCCCGACCCCTCGATGACCCCTGTCACCCCACCCCCGCTCCTCCAGACCCCTTCAAGCCCTTCATCATCTTCTCCAACCGCCACGAGATCCGGCGCATCGACCTTCACAAAGGGGACTACAGCGTCCTGGTGCCCGGCCTGCGCAACACCATCGCCCTGGACTTCCACCTCAGCCAGAGCGCCCTCTACTGGACCGACGTGGTGGAGGACAAGATCTACCGCGGGAAGCTGCTGGACAACGGAGGTGAGCGGCCAGCCAGGGGCACCGGACGGGCACTTGGGCACACTCAGCCCGGATCCGGGCGGCCTCAAAGCCTTTAGTGCCCCCATCCCACCCCCACCCTCCTGTTAATTGGGTTAGGTTTTGCTGTGGGTCTCAGTGCCTGACGCCCCGTAATTATCATCAGCAGAGCTGCCAGCCTGATAATTAACAAAACAATCAGCCTTTCCTTGGAACGGCCTAGAGCTCGGCTCCCCAGATCCCAGAACTGCAGGCTCAAAGGAAACAGCCTTTTGGGGGATGGGGTACCTGAACCACATCTCTGTCCCAAGGCAACTGACCTGTCAGACTTCACTCATTCGGCCAAGGAAGGAGCCCTGCTGTGTGCATTGGGCACTGAGGATAGAACCATGGTCGGAATAGGCCAAAATGCCTACCCTAATGGAGCGTCCAATCCAGTGGGGACAGCAGACAATAAAACAAACAAGCAAAATACGGAATATGACAGATGGCAATAAGAAGTATGGATTAAAAGAAAGGAGATAAAAGGGTAGGGAGGATGGGAGTTGCCTTTCAAATTGGGTGGTTAAGGAAGGCCCCCTGAGAAAATGACTTCTGAGCAAAGACTTGAAGGAGGCACATTTTACCGGGGGAGTTTCTATTGTTTGTAATAGAGAAAACTGGAACCATTTCAAATGTCTATGAACAGGGGAATGGTGAACTCAGTTGTGATAATGGTTATACTATACAACAGTTTTTAAAATAAAGAGGTAAATTTATATGTATTAACATGAAAAATTTCTAAAATATTCTGTGGAGTGACTTCTAGAAAGTTCTGTCCTCATATTGAGTCCACATCCGCCCCAAAGCCTCCACCCTCTGCTCTGACTTCCTCCCATGGGTTAGGTCTTCAGGGAACTGTGAGCAGAAGGTAGCTGCCCTGGTGGGGCAGGGGCTGGGTGAGCAGCGTAAGGGGTCTGGGAACCCACGTTTGAATCTAGGGGCATCGGAGGTATTGGCCGGTCGTCAGGTTGAGGGTGGGGTCATCGAGGGATCCTGGGACACAAGGGGACGCTAACCTCCCTCACCCTCTCTTCTCCAGCCCTGACCAGCTTCGAGGTGGTGATTCAGTATGGCCTGGCCACACCTGAGGGCCTGGCTGTGGACTGGATCGCAGGCAACATCTACTGGGTGGAGAGCAACCTGGATCAGATCGAGGTGGCCAAGCTGGATGGGACCCTTAGGACCACCCTGCTGGCCGGCGACATCGAGCACCCAAGGGCGATTGCACTGGACCCCCGGGATGGGTGAGGACCCTGCCAAGGGACACCCATCACCCCCCTCCTGCCACAGAGCCTCCCCCAGCTCCTCCGACTAGGCCCTCCTGACCCCGCCCCACTCCCCAGGATCCTGTTTTGGACGGACTGGGATGCCAGCCTGCCCCGCATCGAGGCAGCCTCCATGAGCGGGGCCGGGCGCCGCACCATCCACCGCGAGACCGGCTCAGGGGGCTGGCCCAATGGGCTCACTGTGGACTACCTGGAGAAGCGCATCCTCTGGATCGATGCCAGGTCAGCACCTGTCCTCGTGTCCCCTCCTCCAGGGATAGGGCCCGGCCGCTATGGGGATGGGCGGAAGGCTCAGGGGGTCCAGAGCCAGAACAGGCAGCCAAGGGCTGGACCCACTGGAAGGAGCACTGTGGGGAGGGAGAACCTGGGTGTGGGCTGCGGGAAGAGGTGTAGATGGATGGAGGACTGTTGTACCCTGCAGGAAAGCACCCAGCCGAGGGGTGGGCGAGGGCTCAATCACAACCTCCTCTCCACTCACAAATATGTGCCCTCCTGGGGACTGCGTCTGCTCTTTCTCTTCCCACCGAGGCCTTCTGTGTGCTAACTGTGGCCCTGGGGAGAAGCGAGCCCCAAGACTCAGGGCTTGGGAATCGGGGTCCCAGAGCTGGGGACCTAGACCATTGGGTTCTGGCACCACAGTCATTCTCTTGGCCTTGTCTGACCAGCAGGGTTGCAGGGAAGCGAGTGCTCGAGCATGACGAGGTTGGGGGAGCCGGGGGCTTGGGGTGGGAGGGTGGGTGCCCTGGGCAGGGTGCTCTGAGGCCCGAGATCCCAGATCTCACTCTGCCTCGACCGCACTCTCAGGTCAGATGCCATTTACTCAGCCCGTTACGACGGCTCCGGCCACATGGAGGTGCTTCGGGGACACGAGTTCCTGTCGCACCCGTTTGCAGTGACGCTGTATGGGGGGGAGGTGTACTGGACAGACTGGCGGACAAACACACTGGCCAAGGCCAACAAGTGGACCGGCCACAATGTCACTGTGGTACAGAGGACCAACACCCAGCCCTTCGACCTGCAGGTGTACCACCCCTCCCGGCAGCCCACGGGTAAGGGGCTCCCAGGAACCCCAGGAGAGCAGGAGCCGTCTGAGCTGGGTGGGCAGGGCCAGGCCAGCCTGTTGATGAGGAGGGTCTGGCAGCGGGAGATGCGGGGACAGGGAGCCTGGGGGAGGTGAGAGATGGTGAGGAGGGGGTGGAGTGGGTGAGAAATGCAAGGTAGGGCCATGAAGTCATGGGATGATCTGGCTGCTCCTCTGCCCTCCCCGCACCCCCCAGCTCCCAATCCGTGCGAGGCCAACGGGGGCCGGGGCCCCTGCTCCCACTTGTGTCTCATCAACTACAATCGGACCGTCTCCTGTGCCTGTCCCCACCTCATGAAGCTCCACAAGGACAACATCACCTGCTTTGGTAAGGAGGCCCTGCCCTCAGGAGCCAATGGTAGACTGAGGTTAAGGGGAAGGTCTCAGGCACCCAGGCTGAAGGGACAGTCCCAGTTTTGGAGGCCCCTGATAAGAGACGTTCCAGAGACAACCACTGTAAGCCAGAAGAGGCCAGAGCTCTGGCAGGGAGGTCACGCCCAAGGTCGGGCCAGCAGCCAACAGAAAAAAATGGAAGGAGGGACCTCACCTGGGTGGGTGGGAAAGCACGGAGGCAGGGGGCTGCCCTGGATGACCTGCCCTGTGCCCTGCAGAGTTCAAGAAGTTCCTGCTGTACGCCCGCCAGATGGAGATCCGGGGCGTGGACCTGGACGCCCCCTACTACAACTACATCATCTCCTTCACGGTGCCCGACATCGACAACGTCACCGTGCTGGACTATGACGCCCGCGAGCAGCGCGTCTACTGGTCCGACGTGCGCACGCAGGCCATCAAGCGGGCCTTCATTAACGGCACAGGCGTGGAGACCGTCGTCTCGGCAGGTTCTGCCCCGGCCCCTCAGGGCCGACATCCCTTCCCCACGTCCTCTGCCCTCTCAGGGCGCCCACCCTGGCTTCACCCCGCTCCGCCTGACCCCCGATCCCAGAGCCCGACCGCCCGGCTCCCTGTCTGCCCCCAGACTTGCCGAACGCCCACGGGCTGGCCGTGGACTGGGTGTCCCGGAACCTGTTCTGGACGAGCTACGACACCAACAAGAAGCAGATCAACGTGGCCCGGCTGGATGGCTCCTTCAAGAATGCCGTGGTCCAGGGCCTGGAGCAGCCCCACGGCCTGGTCGTGCACCCGCTGCGAGGGTCGGTCCGGGGCCTGGGGCCGGGAGCCTGGGGTGCGGGGCTGGGGAAGCAGAGGCCCCTGACTCTCCCTGCTCGCTGCCCCCCACCCCAGGAAGCTCTACTGGACCGACGGGGACAACATCAGCATGGCCAACATGGACGGCAGCAATCGCACCCTGCTCTTCAGTGGCCAGAGGGGCCCCGTGGGTGCGCTCTGGCCCTGCCGCCCCACAGCCCTTCCTGGGTTCCCAGACTCTGAGACGCTCGCAGGGTCCCCCGGTTGTCCCTCGGCCTCCCCGAGCTCCCTGCTGAGTGTTTGTCCTCACCACCACCCTCCCCCCGAGACCATGCCCCTCCCTCTCACCCATCCTGGGTCCTCAGCTCTGGGGCCAGGGTGCCTGGTGGTGACACCCCCCACCCGTCTTCCAGGCCTGGCAATTGACTTCCCTGAAAGCAAACTCTACTGGATCAGCTCCAGGAACCACACCATCAACCGCTGCAACCTGGATGGGAGCGAGCTGGAGATCATCAGCGCTATGCAGAGCCAGCTGGGCAAGGCCACCGCCCTGGCCATCATGGGTGAGGGCCGCTGCAGGGGGCCGGGGTGGGGGTAGGGGGGCCAGCCCGACCAGCTGGGGAGACAGGGCCCAGCCTGGGGTGACTCAGGATCTAGAGGCCTTCAGGAGTGTGTGTGGGGTTTCCCAAGAGCCTCATGCTCTCCTGCCACCCCAGGGGACAAGCTGTGGTGGGCAGATCAGGTGTCAGAGAAGATGGGCACCTGCAACAAGGCTGATGGCTCAGGGTCGGTGGTCCTGCGGAACAGCACCACCCTGGTGATGCACATGAAGGTCTACGACGAGAGCGTCCAGCTGGGTGAGGCAGGGGGCAGGGTAGAGGGCTGCAGCCAGGAGGGGGCTCTGGGAGCACACAGGAGAGGGCGAGAACGGGGGTGAAGTAGGCACCAGGCACCCTGCCCCTTTTCCTGACCATCCACCCAAAGGAGTTCCTTTTCCTGATTCTCACAAAGGCACCCCCACAGGCTCACTGCAGCACTGCCACAAGGGCCAGGAGACAGGAGGTCAGAAGATCAGGGAGTTGGGTTGGGTGGTGACCTCCACTAGGTCCAGGGCTGATGGGGTGACATCCTGTACCCGAGCAGCTCCAGGCCCACAGCCAGCTTGCTGCTCCCAGGCCTGATGCCAAGGGCCTGACAAGGACCACCTAACCCCTTCTTTCGGCCTCCCACCCGCCCCCAGACCATGAGGGCACCAACCCCTGCAGCGTCAACAATGGTGACTGCTCCCAGCTCTGCCTGCCCACGTCGGAGACGACCCGCTCCTGCATGTGCACAGCCGGCTACAGCCTCCGGAGTGGCCAGCAGGCCTGCGAGGGTCAGTGCCTGGCCCCTCCTCCCTGCCTTAGCCCAGACCTCCAACTCCGACCCCTCCTGCCCCTCAGCCTCACCTGGGAAAAGGACTTCACCACCAATGGTTAGGCCTTTCCAGGTTGGATGCTTAGTAAAGCCCCACTGAACTGGGTGCTGGGGGAAATCCTGTGGGTAGAAGTCCCTGTCCCTGACCTCAGGAGCTCTGCAGCCTTAACCAGAAGCTGGGGGCAACATGTAGGGGAAGCTGGACCATGAGGTGGCTCCGAGTGTCTGGCCCCTGCAGTAGGGTTTTGGAGAAGTAGACAGCAGCAGAGTCATAGCTGGCTTCCTGGGAGAGGTGCGCTACGAGTTGGGTTTTATAGGACAAGGAGGGTTGGGTGTGTGGCTCAGAGAAGTCAGGACGTCATGCAGGTAAGGGATGCAGGTAAGGGATACAGCTGAAGTGAAGTCCAGAGGAACCAGGAAGGTGTGTGCACGGGCCTCCAGGACCCTAGAGGTGGGCAGGGTAGGGGGTGGGTCATGGGTGATTAGGCTGTGAGGTAGGGCAGGCTCCTGTGCGATCTCAGCAAGGAGTGACTGGAAAGGGAGGTTTAGGTGGATTAACCAGGCAACACAGAGAGGGCTGAAGTGGGGAGGGACAGACAAGCCTGTGAGAACAGTTAGCAGGTTACCAAGTAACCCAAGTGTGAGGAGATGGGGTCTAGGCTGGGGTGAGTGACAGGGTGGATGGGAAGGGCTGAAACTGAGAGACGTTTCACAAGAACTTGCTGACTGATTCACAAGCTTGCCTGAGACGGCATTTCCCGAAGTGCGTTCCTGGGAAGCTCCTTCCTTTGATGTGGGTAGATGTTACCAAAAGAAACACTGGGTTGAACAGAGCTTTAAAAGTTGTTGTTGTTGTTGTTGTTGTTGTTGTTGTTGTTTTCACTGCAGAACTTCTCGGAGCTTTGGGTATGATCATGTGCTCTGAGAATTTTTCAAGAGAGGGCTCTAGTGTTTGGCGTTTCCCTAAACTCATTTGACCGTTCTTTTTTTTTTCCACGGAGCCTGAACAACCAAGGCACATTTAGGGATTCATTTTGGAACATACTGTTTTAAAGGGACAAAGGCCAGGGAAGATTCTGGGATGCATGAGAAGTGGTGCCTCTAAGGAATGGGAAAGCTGGGAATGAAACTGGCTCAGGGGCAAGGTGTTGAGAATCCAAGTTCCAGACAGGCGGGTGTCAAAGAGGAAACTAAGGCCAGACAGGATGCTGAGCTGGAAATCTAGGTTTTGGAGCCATCCAGTCCTGATTGCTTTGTCTGAACTCCCAGGACTCTCCCTAAAGGACCTTGCCCAAGTGGGAGGATGTACTGGGTCAAGCGCAACTAGAGGGCTGGGTGCAGGGAGAGAAATCTGGGTCTCTGCTGCTCTCTAGTGGTGGCTAAAGGTCTTGCAGGTGGGTCCTGGCACTGTCCCTGTTTGCCCCTCTCTCAGCAGGGGACCTTCTCCCGTGCCAGGGTTTGATGGCCGGGGGCAGATATCAAAGGGAAGCAGAGAAGAGTGGAAAATGACAGAAGTGGAGCTTAACAGTGTGCCAGCAAGGCCCATGGCTGAAGCATCCTTATGTTTCAGGCGTGGGCTCCTTTCTCCTGTATTCTGTGCACGAGGGAATCCGAGGGATCCCCCTGGATCCCAATGACAAGTCAGATGCCCTGGTCCCAGTGTCGGGGACCTCGCTGGCTGTCGGCATTGACTTCCATGCTGGTGAGCCTTTTGCTGGTGGGGGGTCTGGGACATGACGGGGAGCTTTGGAGGACGTGTGCTCAGGGTGGGAGGTTTGGTGACCGGCTGCCCGGACACCTCCTGAGGGGTCATGTCTCACAGCTGCCCTCCCCGCCCTGGCTCTCCCCTCCCCAGCACCTGGGCACCCCTGGCACTCACTCCCCTCTCTCCTGACCCCTGGTATGATTTTTGGGCCCCCCATCTTACCATTGCCCTGCAACCCTGCATCTACCTCCCTCCACCTCCAGAAAACGACACCATCTACTGGGTGGACATGGGCCTGAGCACCATCAGCCGGGCCAAACGCGACCAGACGTGGCGCGAGGATGTGGTGACCAACGGCATTGGTCGTGTGGAGGGCATCGCGGTGGACTGGATCGCAGGTGAGCATGGGGGCTGCGGCTCAAGGCGAGGCAGAGGAGTCCACGAGGAGCTGGGGTCTCAAAAGGAGGGGTCCGAGGAGAAGGCATAGTCGGAGCCGATGGTGGAGCAGTCGGGCTGTTTGGGGGCTGGGAAGGGACCGAGCATCCACCTCCCTGAGTCCCACCAACTTCCTCTTCAGGCAACATCTACTGGACAGACCAAGGCTTCGATGTCATCGAGGTTGCCCGGCTCAATGGCTCTTTCCGCTACGTGGTCATCTCCCAGGGCCTGGACAAGCCCCGGGCTATCACCGTCCACCCAGAGAAGGGGTGAGGAGCTGGGCAGCCCAGGCTCTGGGCTGGGTCCTTTCACTCTGGCCATAGCCCACCTCAGCGAGGCCCCCTGTGCCCAGCTCCCATCTGGAAGAGGCGCCGAGAGGTGGAAAAACCTGGCTCCATCACTGTCCTGGCCACTGCCCAGTGGGGATGGGAAAGGACGGGACTCCCAGGGGGCTCCCCCGTGGTGTGGGGACTGACCCCACTTCCACCTCCCTCTCCACCCCCAGCTACTTGTTCTGGACTGAGTGGGGTCAGTACCCGCGGATCGAGAGGTCTCGCCTGGACGGCACCGAGCGAGTGGTGCTGGTGAACACCAGCATCAGCTGGCCCAACGGCATCTCGGTGGACTATGAGGTTTGGACGTGGACTTGACCCAGGGGTCGATGGGGTAGATTCCCACACTCAGGGAAGCCGTTCCCCCCGCCCCCCACCAACCCTGTGTTCCTCTTTGAGTCTCCTTGGATGAGCTTCCAGCCAGTGGAAACACACAGAGAGCAGGGGGAGTCATGAGGTCTTCTGGCTCAGCCCCCAACCCTGCCAGCCACCACTGAGTGGAGTCACTCAGAGGTGGAGAGTGGAGGGACCCCTAGAGGTCAGAGGGCAGGGAGGATGTGGAGGAAGGAGGAGGCCATGCGAAGCAGGAGTGAGCAGGGGAAGCTGAACTGAGGGCCGCCCTC
This sequence comes from Bradypus variegatus, assembly GCA_004027775.1. NCBI lineage: Eukaryota > Metazoa > Chordata > Mammalia > Pilosa > Bradypodidae > Bradypus > Bradypus variegatus. Next base: position 17,078 of record PVKY010001230.1, read on the forward strand.
CCAGCCCACAAACCCGGGGTGCTCGGGGTGGCCGGGGAGCACATGACCCTGGAGTGAGGTGGGCGCCTCTGGCCTGCAGGACGGGAAGCTCTACTGGTGTGACGCACGGACGGACAAGATCGAGCGGATCGACCTGGAGACAGGCGAGAACCGTGAGGTGGTTCTGTCCAGCAACAACATGGACATGTTTTCAGTGTCGGTGTTCGAGGACTTCATCTACTGGAGTGACAGGTGGGGGCTGGTGTCCGGGCCATGTCTGTGCCCCATCTGCTCCCCCCTTCCTGCTCACGGCCCATTCCTGCCCCCAGGACTCACGCCAACGGCTCCATCAAGCGCGGGAGCAAAGACAACGCCACCGACTCTGTGCCCCTGCGAACAGGCATCGGTGTCCAGCTCAAAGACATCAAAGTCTTCAACCGGGACCGGCAGAAGGGTGAGGCTGGAGAGAAGGCAGGTGGGCTGCTCTAGCCTGGGAGTGCTCCCTCCCTGGGGGAGCCAGGGTGAGGAGGACCCGGAGAGGAGCGCGTCCTAGAGGGGGACCTTCTGTTAGCCCAAGAGACCAGGGATGGCGAGGAGAGTTTGACGAGCTCGAGCGCTGATCTGCGTGTCGGGTGCAGAGGTCTACAGGGTTGTCTGAACCAGGGATACCGAGGCAGAGCAGGGCGCCCACTAGTTCCCACCCTGGCTGTAACCTACGCCGCCCCCACCCCTGCCCTCCCAGGCACCAACGTGTGTGCCGTGGCCAATGGCGGGTGCCAGCAGCTGTGCCTGTTCCGGGGCGGGAAGCAGCGGGCCTGCGCCTGCGCCCACGGGATGCTGGCTGAGGACGGGGCCTCATGCCGCGAGTTTGCCGGCTATCTGCTCTACTCGGAGCGCACCATTCTCAAGAGCATCCACCTGTCGGACGAGCGCAACCTCAACGCGCCCGTGCAGCCCTTCGAGGACCCCGAGCACATGAAGAACGTCATCGCGCTGGCCTTCGACTACCAGGCGGGCACCTCCCCCGGCACCCCCAACCGCATCTTCTTCAGCGACATCCACTTTGGGAACATCCAGCAAATCTATGACGACGGCTCAGGGAGGACCACCATCGTGGAGAGTGAGCCCTGGGTCTCCCCAGGAAGTGGATGTGGGTGGGGGCGATGGACACAGGGAGCATCTGCACAGTCTTGGGGGGGTGGAAGGAGGAAGAGCCCTCAGGCATCAGCCAGCTCGCCCCTGCCCTGGATCCGAATCCCACCAGCCACTGCAATCCTGACCGATGGCCATTCAAACCACACCAGACCCATGCCAGTTATTTGACAGTTTTCCCTTATTTGGAGCCAGAGTTGGCTTTTCTTACTCCCCACCTCTCCAGCAATCCTAATCTTATCTCCCGGGCTACACAGTATAAGCCAAAAGTCTCTTCCATGTAGCCTAGTGGTTATAAGCCCAGGCTGTGGAGATGAGCTTGGGTTTGACTCTAGACACTTAGGACTTTGATAACTTTGGGCAAGTTTCCTAAGCATCCCAAGCCTGAGCTTGCAAAGAGCCAAGATGACATGAGATGGTGCATGTGTGAGCCTCACCCAGCACGAGGCACGTAGTGCAGCTCCACGACAAGTAGTTACGGCCCTTAGCATTACCACCCGGAGGACAGCCCTTTGCAAACTGCTCTTTTGATCTACTACCGTTTTCTCTTCCTCTGGCCATATACAGCAGGTCCTTTGACTTATTCACTTTTTCATTTATCCATTCATCAGTCTGTAAACACCTGTCAGACTCTGACCCAGGTGCTCGTTAAACAGCAGTGAAAATAACAGACCTGGCCTTTCAGCCTCCTCTGGACCTATCCCACTCCACATAATCCAGGTTGTCTATCTGAAAATGTAGTGTCCAAAGCTGAACGCAGTGCACTGTAACTGTAGCTTGATCCGGAGAGACAGGCAGCCCTGTCACCTCCCTTGTTCAGTCTACAATACTTCTGTTAATGCAGCCTTTTGGCAACCACCTTGTCATACAGCTTGATGCTGCCAAAACTCCTCAGGCTTTTTTCTCTGGAACAACTATCCATCTGTCCTTCTCTCCTTGTGCATGTAATTCTTGGACCTGAGTTGAAAATGTCTACTTTACAAAACAGTCTGGTCCAGGATCTTTTCAAATGGGAAGCTTCCCAGTACAGCCCAAACAGGATTTGATTTACTAAAATCCAGTTTACACGCCACTTGAGAGACCTCTAGCTCCAGAAAAATGTGACCACAGCATGAAGCCAAATCTATCTAAGGGTGGGGAGATGTAGGAAGAAGGGTTAAGGAAATGGGGACAGCAGATCCTTTTTGGTGAGAAACAGGGTGGGGCAGGAGGGGTCAGACCTTGATGCTCCCTAAGCCCTCCCTGTCTGCTTCCCCCCATGGTCCCCAGCTCCCACACTTCCCTTCCCAGCCCCACATATGCCGGGGAGGGGGGGTGCCTCATAGCAGGCCCAGCTGCCCCCATAGCTCCTGCCCAGGCTATCACCTTCAGCTTTGCTCTCCTGCCCCCCGCCCCACCCCCAAACCCATGGCTGCTTCTGTCTCCTTTCAGATGTGGGCTCTGTGGAAGGTCTGGCTTATCACCGTGGCTGGGACACACTCTACTGGACAAGCTACACAACGTCCACCATAACCCGCCACACTGTGGACCAGACCCGCCCGGGGGCCTTTGAGCGTGAGACAGTTATCACCATGTCGGGAGATGACCACCCGCGGGCCTTCGTGCTGGACGAGTGCCAGAAGTGAGCTGCTGGGCCTGAGGGGTGGGGATAGGTGCTCCCCAGGCAGACCCAGGCACAGGATAAAGGAGCAGGAGTCACGGACTTTAATCTGAGCTTGGCCACTTCCTTGCTGTGTGATCTTGGCCAAGCTGCATAACCTCTCTGAGCTCAAATTCTCTCCTCTATAATACGAGGATAATAATAATCAAGGGGAGGATTGAGGGGTGCAGTGGAGGATGCTTCTGACTTGGTGACTGACTCATTCATTCATCAGTCAGCCATGCTTAAGGCATGTGGTAGGTCCTCTATATCTGAGGCTTAAAACTTCAGGCAGAGAATGGTCATTGAACAGCTGCTGTGTGGAGGCCCCAGGCAGGGCCTGTCCAAACCCGCTAGCTGGAGAGATACATCATATCCACAGGAAGCACTGATGAGCAGCCCAGGGCCGTATGTGCCGATCTGGGGCATCTTGGAGGTGGCAGGTGGGCCCAGAGCCTGGAAGTGGAAAAGCCAAGGGAGGGCAGGCCAGACAGGGCGAGGTTTTGAGCATTTCGAGCAAAAGTCTGAAGGAGGCGAAGCTCACAGTGGAGAAGGACAGCAAGGGGTGCCCCCCCAACTCCCCTCTAGTGCAAAGGATTCCCATGGGGGTGTAGGCAGGTCTGAGAGGCATGGGAAGCTGGGGTCAGTTGCAAAGGAGTCAGGAGCACAAGCCAGGAAGAACTTGGGAGGGAATTCCCCGTTGGAGGGTACTCCCAGCTCCCTCCGCGCAGGGTCCAGCCCTCTCTCTGCCCATTCTGCCCCCCACCACAAGCCAACCCCCTTGCCTTAGCACTCCAGGCCCACGGGTGAACAAAACTGCTTCTCCCCTGAATTCAGCAGCACCTGGAATTTTTTTCAAAAAGCTTTACTAGGAAATTAAGGACAAACAAAACCCCAAAGCAATGACATAGAAACAGTGAGTGTACAGAACCCAGATCGTTTTCCCTGATGGAGCTGCCGGCCTGGCCCAGCAGACCCAGCGCAAATCTCTGCTCCCTTCCGCCTCAGTCCTGTCTGCCGGGGTGTGTCTGATGTGTCCTCAGCTGATGGCAAAGATCCCGTCTTCCCTCCCATGGGCCTGGTACCTCCACCTCTTTGGGGCTGGCCCCAGGCAGGGCTTTTACTCTCCTTCCTGCGCCCGAAGCCTCCGCAGGGGGCCACTGTGCTGGGCTCCCTGCCAGCCGCCACCCCCCCCTGGGCCACCTTCTTCAGAAGCCCCCTCGTGGCTGCCCCCTGCTTCCTGTCCTCTGAGCCTGGGGGATTCCGCCATTTGTTCAGCAAATGCCTTTTGAGAACCAATGGCATAGGAATGGACATCAGCCCTGCCACCTGAGGGTAAAGAGCTGATGTGACTCTCCTCACAATGAGGCTGCAGGGAGCTGTGAGTGTGGAACGGGGACCTGACCTGGCTGGAACCCAGGGAATGTGTCCTTGAGGAGGTGGCATGTGAGGATAACGCATTAACTGAAGCAGGGGTGGGTGCAGAGCCCCCCAGGAGAGAGAACTGAACTGGCAGAAGGCCCTCCCTGGGTCCAAGGAGCAGGGCGACCTGGAGGAATTGGAAGGCCAGTGTGGGCAGAGCCCAGAGGACCCAGCCCCCCACTGAGCCTGCCCTGCAGCAGGCACTGGGATGCATGCTGGGGGCCATGTGGAGCCTGGAGTCGGACGGTCAGAAAGTCCACTGCGTTCCAGGCCGCTACTCGCCTGGCACCTGGAACAGTCTCTTCCCTCCGTCTCCACTGCCCCTTCCTGGGGAGTGGTTTTACCAACCTCAGAATCTACTGCCGTCCCATGTATAATTCTTCCACATACAACAGTCAGCGGTAAGAGGAAAGCACTTTTCATCACGAGTAGTGAGCTGGGCTTTACCCAAGAGTGTGGAAGGCACCGGTGGGAACTGGCACATCCGGTCCAGTGCTAACAAGTCCTGATGACTCTAGCTGTGGCTCCCCAGACGCCCATTTCCTCTTTTAGAGACTAGAGGGTAGATAACACCTCCTCCAAGCTCCTTGCAAACCCCTATCCTCATTCCAAGAGCCACCTGGAACCTCCTGCCCTTCCCCAGGACAAGGCCTTTAGAATGGGAGCCTCATCCTGAGAGCAGCCGGCATCTCCCTAAGAGAGAGAAGATGAGCATCATTTTCCCTCCTGAGCACGCAGAAGGAGGTGGAAGCTCACAGGCAGTGGAGAAACGATGGGCAGGGGTTGCTGGCTGAAAATCTCTGGGATTGAGGGCCCAGGAATTGTGATGCCAGGGCTGGTGGTATGAGGCCCACACTTTTTCACCCCCAAGGCAGTTCCCAAACCCCCCTCAAGCTCTTCCCCCTCCATCCCTCCAGCCTCCCCACCACCCATCACCACTTCCACTGGTGAGGCAGCCAAGGCATCCCCAGAGTCAGAGCCAACAAGTGGCAGGGCTGGGGCCCAAACCCCTCAAATTTTGGAGAAAGTGATTCTCCAGGACTTCTTGAGGGAGGATCTACGTGTCCCCAAGATCTAGGACACACCAGAGATTCAGCAAGGGTTTGCTGGATGATTTGGAAAAGAGCCAGATTCACTGCAGGGAGAAGAGGGCAGTTAAAAATAAAATAATAGAAAATACTCTCATGTCAATCACCATCTGTCTTCAGGATGGATATTAACTTAATCTCCCAACCACTCTGTGAGGTAGGTAGCACTGTTACCCCACCTCTAGAGAAGGAAATCGAGGCACAGGGAGGTCAGGCATCTGGCCTAAGGTCGCCTCGCTGCGCCTGGCTCGCTTGGCTACACTCGGCCTGGTAAACACAGATGGTGGTTTCACAGACACTGAGGTGGCCACGTGCGCACAGGCTCACTCGCATGTGCACGTGGATTAATGCGGACTCCGGCCTTACACCAAGGCATGAACTGTCTGCTGCCACCTGGGCCCTTACCAAGCCTTGTCGGGCTCCACGCCCGCTGAGCTGCTGGGGTGCACTCCTGTCCTGGCCATGCCCTGGGAGCTGGCTGTCTGCGCGCCCTGGACCGTGCCCTCCAGGCTGGCTCCCGGTGCCCAGGTGGCCTCTGGCTTTGACTCCTGTCCTCATGCCCCTGTCTTCCTCTAGCCTGATGTTCTGGACCAACTGGAACGAGCTGCACCCTGGCATCATGAGGGCAACCCTGACCGGTGCCAACGTCCTCACCCTCATTGAGAAGGACATCCGCACCCCCAATGGACTGGCCATTGACCACCGTGCCGAGAAGCTCTACTTCTCCGATGCCACCCTGGACAAGATCGAGCGGTGCGAGTACGACGGCTCCCACCGCTACGTGAGTCTGCAGGGCCAGCTGGCGCGAGGGCTGGGGGCAGAGGGGGTATCAGTCAGAGGAGACCACCAGGCTCAGGGCACCAGCATGGGGTCCATGTGGCCCTTCAGGAGGAGCTGGGATGGGGCAAGGGGTCTGGCGTAGGCCCTGGCCTTACCTGGTGGCCTTGGGCGACCCCCAGCCCCAATGGGCCTGGTTTCCTCATCTACGAAATGGGGGCAAAGGCCCCTTCTGTGGCTCTGGCAGCGCCTGGGGTGGGGCCCGGCTGTTCCAGTGACGGCAAGGCGCTATCCCCACAGGTGATCCTGAAGTCGGAGCCAGTCCACCCCTTCGGGCTGGCCGTGTATGGGGAGCACATCTTCTGGACAGACTGGGTGCGGCGGGCGGTGCAGCGGGCCAGCAAGCACGTGGGCAGTGATGTGAAGCTGCTGCGCGTAGACATCCCCCAGCAGCCCATGGGCATCATTGCCGTGGCCAATGACACCAACAGCTGTGAGTGCCACTGCCTGTTCTCTTGCCCCCTGGGCCGGCACACACACGCACACACACTACACCCTGCGTCCTGCCAACACACACATACCCGTGTCCCCCAAAGCCCCAAGACACCCAATGCTTCTCTACTCCAGGTCCCCAAGACATCCTGGCATGTGCGTACACACACATGTGGCACCCACCCGGACCCCTTGCATTCAAAGTACACACACACACACGTCCAGACAACCCCCTTGCCACAGGGTCTCATCCACATCCTCGGACCCCACCATGTGGCCTGCTCACTCCCCCCTCCTTGGCTCATACGCTCACATCCACACACACACTCACACAGGCGCCTCGCTCAGCCCTATCCTTAGTGTCTCCAGACTTCTGCCACTCCTCATACATGCCCTGGGACCCCACCCTTCACACACGACCCTTCACACTCCCCACAGGTGCCTTAGGCTAGCTTCCCCAAAACACACCTCCAAGCGCACACCGCCCTGTGTTAGAACACACACGGCCTTAACCTCAGACCCACCCCAGAACACGCCCCACCACAGCCTCCCACAGCAGACTTCCCTCCCGCCCCCACCGTGTCTACCCCGTCCCCAGGGTTCCTGCCACAGCTCCCACTGTGAGTGCTTTGCGATGGCCAGTGCAGGGAGCTCGGTGAAGCTGTGAGTGGGTGTGGAGGCATCCTGTGTGAGTATGTGTGTGTGCACAGCAGCCAACAGCCCTCAGCCTACCCCTGCTCTGTCTCTGCCTCAGGTGAACTCTCCCCTTGCCGCATCAACAACGGGGGCTGCCAGGAGCTGTGCCTGCTCACTCACCAAGGCCACGTCAACTGCTCCTGCCGAGAGGGCCGCATCCTCCAGGAAGACTTCACCTGCCGGGGTGAGGAGGTTGAGGATGAGGGAGGGGGTGGAAGGGGCCAGCCCCCCACCCCCAGCCTCTCATCACGGAGAAACTGAGGATGACCGCAGATCCTGGAGGCAGAGGGGGACAGCTCCTGAGGCCCCTGGGCCCTGGCTCACGAAGCTTCCTCTACCTCCTCTCCAGCGGTGAATTCCACCTGCCAAGTACCAGATGAGTTTGAGTGTGCCAACGGTGAGTGCATCGACTTCAGCCTCACGTGTGATAGTGTCTCCCACTGCAAGGACAAGTCCGACGAGAAGCCGTCCTACTGCAGTAAGCAGCTGGCCCAGCCCTGCCCCTTCCCAGTCCCAGCAGGCTGGAGCCTGGAAGTGAAGAGAGGAGCCAGAGGCTCCATGACCCAGCCCCATACCCCAAGAAGGAGTACTGTGAGCTCAAGAAGGGCCCAGAGTGGGGGCTGGGCACACTTTTGTCAAGGGAATAAATGCATGACATCTCAGAGGCACTCCCATCCTGCGCCCTGCCGCTGATGCGTGGCCTGCTTCCCCATCTGCAGACACCCGTCGCTGCAAAAAGACTTACCGCCAGTGCAACAATGGACGCTGTGTCTCCAGCATGCTGTGGTGCGATGGAATGGACAACTGTGGGGACGGCTCTGATGAGATTCCCTGCAACAGTGAGTGGGAGGCTCCTGGCACCCTGTCCCCTGGGCTTCAGACCCCCCTCCCAGCTTGAGCCTGAACCTCTGTCCCCGTGCCCAGAGCCCCTCCCTCACCCTCACTCATGCTGAACTTTTGTCCCCAGGCCCCAAAGGGTCTGGTTCAGGGCACCCTTATGACAGGGCCCTGGGCAGGTGCTTTGGTCCAGGGGCTCTGTCCTGGACCCTCCTGCCCCCAAGGGAAGGACTGTGGCCTGATGGTTCTGGGCGGACGCTGTTCTAGAGACGGTCTGTGGGGTGGGTGAATTCCACTGCCGAGACGGGACATGCATCCGGAACTCCAGCCGTTGCAACCAGTTTGTGGACTGTGATGATGCCTCGGACGAGATGAACTGCAGTGAGTGACTCCCTTTCCCGTCTCTCGGCTCCGCACCCAGGCCTGCAGGCCATTGTGCTCCTGCCCTGTGCCCTCCTCTGCCTTCCCTCTGGCTCCTTCAGCAGCTTCAATCCCCCCACACCCTGACCCGTCCAGCTCCTCCTCCTGCCCCCACCAGCCTGGGCTTCTCTGGAATTGGGAGAAGGAGGCAGTGAATGGAAGGACGTGGCTGCCATGCAGGCTTGTGTGGGGTGCGGGGTGCTCATGGCACCTCCTGAAGGACACCGGCCCCATTGTGGGTGACTGTCTGCAGGGGCTGCCCATGGAAGGTGTTTGGGGGTGAGCTGGGCATCACCCTTCACCCCTGACCCCGCCAGGCGCCACCGACTGCAGCAGCTACTTCCGCCTGGGGGTGAAGGGCGTGATCTTCCGGCCCTGTGCGCGGACGACACTCTGCTATGCGCCCAGCTGGGTGTGCGACGGTGCCAATGACTGCGGGGACTACAGCGATGAGCGCGACTGCCCAGGTCTGGCTGGGACAGGTGTGCGGCGGGCGGCAGGGCCCCGGGCACGGGTGTGCACTCACACCATCCTCGCCCCCAGGAGGAGCCAAGCGCCGCCGGTGCCCTCTGAATTACTTCGCCTGCCCGGGTGGGCGCTGCATCCCTGTAAGCTGGACGTGTGACAAGGAGGACGACTGTGAGCACGGCGAGGACGAGCTGCACTGCAGTGAGCGGCCTGAGGGCCCCGCGGGGGGATGGGCAGCACGCGCCACAGCGGCGGAGACCCTATCCGGGCCCTCCTCTTCATCCCTGCCCAGGAAGGGCCCTCCTTGGCGGAGGCTCTCCATCCAGGCTTGGAAAGAGGGGCCGTCTCTCTTGGTCTTGCTGACCTGCCACTCCCCACCCCAACCTCTAACTGTGCTCTCCAACTGCCCCAGACAAGTTCTGCTCCGAGGCCCAGTTCGAGTGCCTGAACCATCGCTGCATTTCCAAGCAGTGGCTGTGTGATGGCAGCGACGACTGCGGGGACGGCTCAGACGAGGCAGCTCACTGCGGTGAGGGGGGCCGGGATCATGTCAGGGAAGGTGCCCTGAGGCGGGACAGACCCTCCTGCAGAGGCGTGAAGCGTGGTGGAGGTGGGAGCCCTCGCCGCCACCCAGCCAGGTGGCAGTGGTTAGCCAGGGACGGCCTACTCTGCCCGCTCCTGAATCTCTCAGATGCTCCCTGTCCGGCCCCACAGAAGGCAAGACGTGTGGCCCCGCCTCCTTCTCCTGCCCTACCACCCATGTGTGTGTCCCCGAGCGCTGGCTCTGCGATGGTGACAAGGACTGTGCTGACGGTGCCGACGAGAGCATGGCAGCCGGCTGCCGTGAGTGGCGGGGTCTGTGAGGCGTGGGGGCCGGCAGCTGAGGCCTTGAAGTGCAGAAGGGGAAACTGAGGTCGAAGGCAAGGAGGCGCTTTGGCAAGGGACATGCCATCAGTTAGTGCAGAGTTGCACATGCAACCCAGGTGTCAGGGCTTCCCATGCAGGGCTGCCTGCCCCCAGGAAACCGGGAGCAGTGCGGGGGTGACTGGCCAACTGAGGGGCCGTGCCTGCTTCTGTGCACAGTGTACAACAGCACCTGCGATGACCGCGAGTTCATGTGCCAGAACCGCCAGTGCATCCCCAAGCACTTCGTGTGCGACCAGGACCGCGACTGTGCTGACGGCTCAGACGAGTCTCCCGAGTGTGGTGCGTCCCACGGCTGCGGTGGGAGGTGGGAGGCGGGTCCCAGGCCCTGCGCAGGTGGTGCCGGGGGCCCCCAGCCTCACCGCTCCTCCTCCCCCAGAGTACCCCACCTGCGGCCCCAATGAGTTCCGCTGCGCCAATGGGCGCTGCCTGAGCTCCCGCCAGTGGGAGTGTGACGGTGAAAACGACTGCCACGACCAGAGCGACGAGGCGCCCAAGAACCCACACTGCACCAGCCCAGGTGGGGCCTACCCACTGTCCCCTCTCCTTACCTCTCTCTTCCCAGTCCCCATTCCCTGGGACCCTGCTGACCCTCCACCTTGCCCCTCCCCAGAGCACAAGTGCAACGCCTCATCCCAGTTCCTGTGCAGCAGCGGGCGCTGTGTGGCCGAGGCGCTGCTGTGCAACGGGCAGGATGACTGTGGCGACGGCTCGGACGAGCGCGGCTGCCACGTCAATGAGTGCCTGAGCCACAAGCTCAGCGGCTGCAGCCAGAGCTGTGAAGACCTCAAGATTGGCTTCAAGGTGTGCTCAGCAACCACAGACCTAGGCCCGGCAAGGACACCTTCCTCCCTTCCCTCCCTCATTCATTCATTCACTCAAGTGTCAACCCCCCCCACCCCGACTTTGTGCCAGGTACTGTTCTAGACACTAGGGATCCAGCAGTGAACAAAACAGAAATCTGCTTGGTTGGATTCTGCATCCATTTGGAAGGTAGATTTGCTGACAGATGGGATAAGGATGGGAGAGAAAAAGGAGAGTGTACATGTCAGGAAGGCAGCAGATACGTGGGTCTAGAGTTCAAGGGAGAGGTCCAGACTGGAGCTGTAAATGTGGAAGTTGCCACCCTTGAGATGGTGTTTAAATCCACCAGCCTGGGTGAGATCGATGCCCAGAGGAGTGAGTGTAGATAGAGAAGGGAGGAGATCTAAGGCCTGAGCCCTGGGGCTCCCTAGCCCACCCTGAGAAGTCAGGTAGTGCAGGGAAATGGCCGAGGAGCCCGGGAAGGACAGTTGCTACAGGAGGAGGTGCCAAAGGAAGGTGTGTTTCTGGGAGGAGCGCATGACCAGCTCTGCTGAATGCTGCTCACAGGTCACGGGGGTTGAGGCCTGAGCATCCATCTCTTGATGGAGCAACATGGAGGTCATTGTTGACCTCAGGAGCTGTCTTGGTGGGGATGGGAGCCAGACTGCCAGAGTGGGCTGGTTCTGCATTTGTTCGCTATCTGCCTCCTCCTGGCAAGGCTGGGCTTCCCCATCAGAGCCAGCCAACCAAGAGGGCTCCTACCCCAGGTCTCCAGGGGGAGGCCTACAGCTCCCAGGAAGCAGGGCTCGCAGGGCTCCCCACGGCCCCGGCCCCAGCCCAAGGCTCTCTCTGCCCACAGTGCCGCTGCCGCCCTGGCTTCCGGCTGAAGGACGATGGCCGGACATGTGCAGACATAGATGAGTGCAGCACCAGCTTCCCCTGCAGCCAGCGCTGCATCAACACCCACGGCAGCTACAAGTGTCTGTGTGTGGAGGGCTACGCCCCTCGCGGCGGCGACCCCCACAGCTGCAAAGCTGTGACTGGTGAGATCCCCAGTTAGCTGCAGGCTGTGGCAGGAGAGCTAGAGCAGCAGAGCGCAGGGGGTGGGGAGGACTGGGATGTGCCTGGCCAGGAGCTGACCCCCGGCCTCCTCTATCTGCAGATGAGGAACCATTTCTGATCTTCGCCAATCGGTACTACCTGCGCAAGCTCAACCTGGATGGTTCCAACTACACGCTGCTGAAGCAGGTGCCCACACCCAGGCCCTCCTCCCCGTCCCATCTTCCCAGACCCAGAGGTGCTTTCCTCACCTGTCCTGCCCCCACAGGTCCCTGGCCATCACCCCAGCTGAGTTCTCCATCCATCCATCCCCCGACCCCACAGTCATCCCTCTTCCCAGAGGCAAACATGGCCCCTCTGCAGCCATACCCACCCTTCTTTTCTCCCCACCCCCAAATCCAGGGCCTGAACAACGCCGTTGCCCTGGATTTTGACTACCGTGAGCAGATGATTTACTGGACGGATGTGACCACTCAGGGCAGCATGATCCGAAGGATGCACCTAAACGGCAGCAATGTGCAGGTGAGGTAGAAGGACCACCCACTCCTCAGCTGACAAACTGGGGGACCCCAGAGATCCAGCCCCCAGCCCCCTCCCCAGATGGTGCTCTGTTTCAAGGTCATCTCCCCTTGACCCCTGCAATGAGTCACTGCATGATTCCCCAGTGCATTGCCAGGTCTCCCCTAAGCCCAGAGAGCCAGGACTAGAAAATTCCTCTCCTCCCCTCCCTGCCATCCCCAGATCTCCTTAATGATAAGGATGTTTTCACCTTAATCTAGCTCCCTTAAACTGAAATTCTCAGGCACTCCCTCACCTCAAGACCCTTTTCCCAGAGCCTCTAATACGTGAGGCTCCTCCGCAGGGTCAGGCAAAGGGCTGGGTGCTCTCCACTCATGTTCCTCCCAGCAGGCTGGGAGAGGGCGTTCAGACAGGCCCTCAGCTCCCCGCCTCTGCCCCCAGGTTCTGCACCGGACAGGCCTCAGCAACCCTGATGGGCTGGCTGTGGACTGGGTGGGCGGCAACCTGTACTGGTGTGACAAAGGCCGGGATACCATCGAGGTGTCCAAGCTCAACGGGGCCTATCGGACGGTGCTGGTCAGCTCTGGCCTCCGGGAACCGAGGGCCCTGGTGGTGGATGTGCAAAACGGGTATGTGGGGGATGAGGACTGGTGGTACCCTTGAAAGCAGACAGGACGCTCAGACGGCCAGGCCTGGCCTCCCCCCAGGCTCCTGGTGGGACCAGTGGCTGGACCTCTCGGCTCATGGCCCACCCCCCTGCCCAGGAACCTGTACTGGACCGACTGGGGTGACCACTCACTGATTGGCCGGATTGGCATGGATGGGTCTGGCCGCAGCGTCATCGTGGACACCAAGATCACATGGCCCAATGGCCTGACGCTGGACTACGTCACTGAACGCATCTACTGGGCTGATGCCCGCGAGGACTACATTGAGTTTGCCAGCCTAGATGGTTCCAACCGCCATGTTGGTCAGTGTGCGGTGGGCTGCTGGGCACAGTGGACTCAGTGGGACTGAGGCTCTGAAACTACAGGGGGATCGGGCCTTTGGGGCAGGGGCAGAACACAGCAACTCCACCCAGATCCTGGGGTTCTGAGCACCCAGGGTGCTCCCCTGCACTGGCCCAGGCATGAGGCCATCATCCAGCCCCCTGGGGAAGGAGACAGAGAGGCCCCTTTTCTGCTCTGCATGGAGGGGCCCCAAGAAAGGTGGGGAAGGAAGGCCCAGGGTTGGGGAACTTCTGCATGTCCCCACTTCCTGATAGGAAGTATCCTAGTACTTGCTGTCAGACAGCTCCAGATTGGCGTTCCAGCTCTGCCACTCTTAGCTGGGCAACCTCGGGAAGCCACTTGCCCCTCTGGAACTGGGGATAACACCCCCCCCCACAGGTCATTGTGGAGACTAAGTGGGGGCCAGTAGGTCAGGCGCTGATGATGATTGTGGGCACCGGCCTCCTGCTTGCCTCCCTGCCCACTGCAGTGCTGAGCCAGGACATCCCGCACATCTTCGCCCTGACCCTGTTTGAGGACTATGTCTACTGGACTGACTGGGAGACAAAGTCCATCAACCGGGCCCACAAGACCACGGGCGCCAACAAGACACTCCTCATCAGCACCCTACACCGGCCCATGGACCTGCACGTCTTCCACGCCCTGCGCCAGCCGGATGGTAAGTGGCAAGGGGCAGGGTGGCCGAAGAGGGAGCTGGGGGTTGGGGCGCCCATAGTCCCAGCAGGGTTCCTGCCTGTCATCCCTCCTCCAGCCCTGACTGGGCCCTCCTTGCCAGTTTGGGGGTTCAGAGGGGGTGAAGACAGGACATGGTCCAGCCATTGGGAAGTTGCAGCCCAGCCTGGGTCCTGCAACAAAAAGTCCAAGGCCCGATAAGTAGGACTCGGGAGAAGGGTGTATCTGGGTGCAGACCTCAGAGACGGGGGCCTGGGAGGAAGAGCAGGCCGCGACTGAGGGAAGGGAGAGCTGAGGTCAATGCTGGACTTCTCTTGGCCTGGCCTGACCTTGAGACCTCCACGGGAGCCTCTCCTGTCCTTGATTACCTCCCTCCTAAAAGACGCAGGAACCCCAGCTCTGCCTGGCACATGGTAGCCAGGCATCCCTTGGGCAGGCTGGAAAATGTGTGCCCTGGGAGCACTGTCCTTGCTTTGCCGGCCACCCTTGAACCCCTGTTTCTCTGGCAGTGCCCAATCACCCCTGCAAGGTCAACAACGGTGGCTGCAGCAACCTGTGCCTGCTGTCTCCCGGGGGCGGCCACAAATGTGCCTGCCCCACCAACTTCTACCTGGGTGGTGACGGGCGCACCTGTGTGTCCAACTGCACGGCCAGCCAGGTGAGGGCTCTCCCTTCAGACCCCCATTCACCCACACCCATCCCCCTGACCCTTCACACCAATACCCCCACTCCTCCTGGTTACCCCAACACCCAACCTACTATCCTCATGCATCTGGTTTCCCCACACTAACACCCCCACATTTCTTGCCTACCTCTTGGCTCCCCACAGCAATACTTTTCACCCGTCACCTCACACAAGCACCCCCACACCCTAACCCTGCCACCCTACCCATACCCTGACCCTGACCTCCACACCACCTCTCCAAAACCTCCTAACCCCTCAAAAGAAAAATTTCTGAGTTCCCCAGACGCCCACCAACCCCTCTTGCCCCACCTGCCCTCCAGTTTGTGTGCAAGAACGATAAGTGCATCCCCTTCTGGTGGAAGTGTGACACAGAGGACGACTGCGGGGACCACTCGGACGAACCCCCAGACTGTCGTGAGTGCCCAGGAGGGGTGGTGAGGGTGCCCTCACAGGCTGTGTTTCGGGTGGCCAGTCCCCCAAGAGGGGCCACGGCCGGGGTGCTGGGGAAGGAGGGTCCACTGGGCCCACCCCAGGCTCTCCTGATGCCGAGACCCCTTCCCCACCCTGCAGCTGAGTTCAAGTGCCGCCCAGGGCAGTTCCAGTGCTCCACGGGCATCTGCACAAACCCTGCCTTCATCTGTGATGGGGACAATGATTGTCAGGACAACAGTGACGAGGCCAACTGCGGTACAGCTGCCCAGCCATTGGCCACCCTGTCCCCATGCTCCCCCGGGATTTGGGGGGTTCGTACCATGCTCTAAGGGCAAGGGAAGCTCCAGCCCAGGATGGCCTTCTCTCCAAGCTGGACTCCCAGGGCTGGAAGCTCTGAGCCTGCACTCTCCCTACTGAGGGAAGAGGTCTCCCCCAACTTGCCCCTGCATCCCCCCATACCCCATTAGTTACCCTCCCCCTCCTCCCACCCCCACAGACATCCACGTCTGCTTGCCCAGTCAGTTCAAATGCACCAACACCAACCGCTGCATTCCTGGCATCTTCCGCTGCAATGGGCAGGACAACTGCGGAGATGGGGAAGATGAGAGGGACTGCCGTGAGTGCCCGAGGCTGGGGCAGGGGTCCGGGTGGTGGGGACGGGCCCAGGGACCTGACCACTTTCTTGCAGAGGCCTTTGCTGACCTGCAGGAACTTTCATAGTTAGGCAACATAAATTATATTGGGCTAACTTGATTTGCTCATAAAATGACCATGCTCGGTACAGAAATGTGCCAGTCCAGAAAAAAAAGCACAAAGATTGGAGGGAAGGTGGGGCAGAGGGATAAAGGGCTCCTTCCTCCCATGAAGTTGCTGCCCGATTGGGACCAAGGCTTGGAAAAGGGAGATGATGGTGGTCTTGATCTGGAGTGGGAGATGTAAGGGGCAGGTCCTCATTTTCTCCCCTGCCCCCAGCTGAGGTGACCTGCGCCCCCAACCAGTTCCAGTGCTCCATCACCAAGCGCTGCATCCCCCGCGTCTGGGTCTGTGACCGGGACAACGACTGCGTGGACGGCAGCGACGAGCCAGCCAATTGCAGTGAGTCTCCTGGTGCCCCGGGAGCCCGGAGCCCACCTCCCCTCCACAGCGTCTGCTGCTCCCCACCCCCACCCCACATCCGGGTGCCCCCCCAGGCACCGCCCCCCACCTCCCACTCCTGGCACACTCCCTAAAGGAGCCTCTCCCTCACAGCCCAGATGACCTGTGGAGTGGATGAGTTCCGCTGCAAGGACTCCGGCCGCTGTATCCCCGCACGCTGGAAGTGTGACGGAGAGGACGACTGTGGGGACGGCTCGGACGAGCCCAAGGAAGAGTGTGGTAAGCAGGGGTGGCCCAGCGCCCACTCCCCAGAGCAGGGCATTCTGCTTGGGTGCGGGTGGGACAGTGTCCCCTAGCTGGGCTGCCTGCTGGCCATCTCTCAGCATGGCCCTGGGGCCGCTGCTGTGCCCACCACCTCCTATCGGACTCCCCTGTCCCTGCCCTGAGCCCTGTCATATCTGGGCTCATATCATCAGCTCATATCTGGGCAGAATCTTCCCTGCCTGCCCCATGCGATCTGGTAAGCCCCTCCTCAAAGCAGCTCCCTCACCCCCATTCAGCTCACTCCTGCCCCCATAATCTCCTTGTAGGCCCCACTTCTCAGAACACTGCTTGGACTCCCAGATCTGACCTTTCTCAGGTTGGAACACATTACACACACACACACACACACACACACACACACACACCTGGCCCCACTTCTCAGAACACTGCTTGGACTCCCAGATCTGACCTCAATGTGCTTGCTAAAAAATA
>PVKY010001231.1:0-33977 GCA_004027775.1 Bradypus variegatus
AGAGACAGAGGGAGGAAGAAGGGAGAGAGAGACGGGGAGAGGAGAGGAAGAGGAGGGGGGGAGAGAAGAGAGACAGAGGGAGGGAGAGAGAGAGTGGAGAGAGCGGGAGGAGGGGAGGGAGAGCAGTGCTATAGGCGCCCAGCAGCGTCAGCAGGGCCCTCGCCATTGCTTTCTGTCCCCCCCTCCCTCCACCACATTCTCAAAACTGACCCGTCCTTCAAGGCCCAGTTCAGATGCCACCTCCGGGGAGCCCCCCTTCCGTGATGATAATAAAAAGAGCCCTAACCGCCATCATGTGAACATGGTGGAAAGTGTGGGCAGCGGGGCAGCGGCTGCACTGCTGGACGCCCCTTCCCGAGCACCCAGGGTGCCCCTGGCCGGGACATTCCCACCTCCCAGCAGCCCCCAGGCAGCCCCCTCCCTGAGCCCACGTTATGGGTGGGGACATGGAGGCAGCACAGGGAGTCTGGCCGGGGCCACAGCTGCAGGCCATGGAGTCACCCATGGGGAAAGGGGGAGGGGGCAAAACCCGCCTCCCAGGGACTGTGTGGCTGAGAAGGCAAGTTGGGGAGACAAGGGCCTTCTACAGGCCCTGCCCAGGGGTCGGCTGAGGGGGCGCCATGGGAACGAACCCCCACTCTATCCCCTATGTTGTTAAGCCAAGTCCCCAAGCTGATTTTTACTATGAGCGGAGCCTTCTGGGGGCACTGCTGGGGGCTGAGCGAGCTGTGCTACCCACTGGTTTGGCCGTGGACAGCTCCCAGCCTGGTGCCAGGCATATAGCAGGCGCTCAATCCCTGTGCACCCCGTTCCTCTGTCACTCTCTGGCCCATGGGAAACGCAGTGGCCCTTGGGCACAGAGGAGACCAGAGACCCCTGGGCAGCCCCTACCCCTTCCCCCTGGGGGCACCCACCCCCTACCAGGGCTGGCCAGGAGCCCCGGCTTCTCCAGGAGGAATTTCTGCACCGGGAAGAAGGCCTCCTTCGCCAGCAGCAGCGAGTCGTCGGGCTTGGCGAGGCCCTGGGGAGACAAGAAGCCAGGCTGAGATGGCTGCCTTGGGGGAAGCTCTCTGGGGCTGGCTGCCCCGGGGGAACAGGGCAGGGGCGCTTACCTGGGGGAGGCTGCAGGTGCTGGAGACCAGCTTCATGGCTTTCAGGATGCTGCGGGGAGGGGGCTGAGGTCAGCCAGGTCCCCCGGGGTCAGGGAAAGGCCCCGTGAGAGGCATCCGTACCCACTCAGCCCTCCCCGCTTGAGAGCCACTGTCCCCAGGCCCTGGGCCCCGTCAGGGTGACAGCAGGCCTCACATGGCAGGGTGGTGAACAGGGTCAGGGTGCGCCCTGGGAGGGAGACCGGGGTCCCCATGCCCACGCTGGCCGGACTTCGCGTAGCTGGTCAACTCCCTGCACCCCCAGTCACGACCCCCACAGGTCAGCGAGACGGCTTCCTTTTACGGAGAGGAGACCAGAGGGCCACAGAGGCTTCCAGTGGGACTGGGGAGAGCAGGAACTGTGCCAAGGGTCCCTGCCGGCCGACCCAGGAGCCCCCCACCACCACGGAGAAGGGGGCTGGCCGCCGAGGAGCCCTCCCCACGCTACCTCAACTCCGTTTTAATTTCTTCATAGTCAGACTGGGCCTGCAGCTTCTCCTCCAGCTTCTAGAAGAGCAAACAGAGATGGTGAGGCCGGACCCCGTGGCTGGGGAGTGGGGTGGGGAGGCCCACCCGTCCCCCTCTGCCCACCGGCACCCCTGGGCCTGACCTCTATGGCCTCAGATTTGGCTGTGAGCTGCCGCTCCAGGTCCGCGATCTGGTTGGCGGAGGACTCCTCCAGCTCCTGCAGGGAGTTCTGGAGGTTCTGCACGTCTTTCAGCAGCCGCAGGATCTCCCTGTCCTTGGAGGCCAGCGCGGCCTCCAGCCGAGGGCCCGAGCACAGCGCAAAGTTCACCTTATCCTGGGGGAGAGGGGGGCTGTGAGGGGCCTCCCGGCGCCGGATCCCACGCACAATGGGGAATCCGTATGTGGCCTGGCTCCCGGGGCTGGGCCCTGGCTCCTCACCGGCCTGTGGCTGTCCCCATGCCCCCTACCAGCCTTGGCTCGGGCTGGTCTCGCCTGCCTGCATGCCTTCCCCTAGCTTCTTGCAACTAAACCAGGAGGGAAGAGAGAAATCAGGAAGGTTTTCTGGAGGAAGATATGCCTAAGCTGTGATGAAGTTCAAAGACAAACTAGCAGTAGTACGGCAAACTGCTCAGCAGCATTTGCTAAAGCTGAACACTTACCTCCCTGAGACCCAGCAATTTGGCTCCTTGGTATGAGCCAAAGGGCGATGGGGGCAGCTGGGCAGCAAGACGCATGCCACATATCCACAGTAGCTCTCTGAAATTGCCCCAGCTGGAAACAACCCGGGTGCCCAACAACAGGAAAATGGAGAAATAACTTGCAGTACAGTCATGTGATGGAATACTACACAGCCATGAAAAGGAACACTCAGCTACTGCCAGCAAAACAGCAGGGGCCACTCTCCCAGCTATAACAGGGAATGACACAAGCCAGACACGAAAGAGCACATACCACGTGACTCCATTAAAATCAGATACAAAGCAGGCAAAATGGATCTGCGTTGTGGGAAGCCAGGATAATGGTTCCCTTTGGGGAGAGGTGGCTTGAAGGGAGGATGAGGGGTCTTCTTGGGGGCTGGGAATGTTTTATTTGTTGATCTGGGTGCTGGTTACAGGGTGTGTTTGCTTTATGAAAATTAAAGACTTAATGACAAGCACATATTTCCTTAAGTATGTTATATTTTGATTAAAACATTTACTAAAAGAGAACAAAAAATGAAGTAGTTGGCTGGATGAGAATGTGGCAGTGATAGGGTGCTCCCGGCAGAGAGAACAGTGTGGCAAAGGTGTGGCTTTCCAAAGACACCGGTCTGACCCCAGGCAGCAGGAGAACCTCAGAGACAGTCCTGAGACCTTGAAGCTACAAGCCACATTTGGGGGTGGTTCCTTGCCCCTTCTAACTTATCATCAGTGCCAAGCCCCAGGGCTTCTGCAAAGTTTTAGGCTCCTTTGTCCTGGATGATGTGAGAGAAGTTGCTGTTTGAGGGCACACGAATCCAGGAGACATCAGGGGGAAATCCAGCACCACCAAACCTGGCTACTCCTCCATGGAGACAAATGCCAATTAAAACAGGAAGCGGATGCCATTAGTACACTGAATTAATTAGCATCGAGCACCACGGCTGTGCTCAGAAAAGTTCTTCCCCCTCAAACCAGCCACATGCCCTGTGGCTGATTAGCACAGACATTCGCTGGGTTCCACGGGGGCTAATTAAGAACCACTGGCAGATTCCTTTCCAAGGTGCCTCACAAGCTCTTTGCTCTCTCCCCCACCTTGCTTCTCTGTTGTGTGTGACACCCAGACAAAGGGTCACACACACTATCTCCCGGGACACGGATGCCAGCTGTGCTGACACACGCATACACACACACAAATACACAGGCACTAAGAAGACACAGTCACACTCACACATCACCGTGACACACACAGACCTGTGGGTGCTCAAAGAGGCCACCTGCCCATGTGGGCAAAAATACCTTCAGACACACCAAAAAACCCACAATAACAATAATAATAATAGCAAACATTTACTGGGCATTTACTACGAGGAACTTTCCGTGTGATCCTCTGAGTGTCCATTTAGGATGCGTCTTACTGGTGCAGATGAGGAAACCAAGGCACATTTAAGGACAATCACTCGCATGGTCACAGGCACACAGAGACACATACCGATGTCCAAACAGTCGGGACACAGACACAGGGGCCTGGCTGTCGGGGTGTCGGCTGAAGCACAACTGTGCAGGCCATTTCAGGCTCATGTCTGGAGAACGCAAATTGCCCTGGAGCCGACCTGTTATGTGCAAGGAATCATAACACTAATCCCTCAGGTTGCAGAGATCTGGAGAGAAGGTGGAACGGTTCACACAGGAGCCCAAGGCCTTCTGGCCTGGGAGGGATGGAGATCCCCAATATATGCCAGTGGGGTGGGAAATGATCCCAGGGTCCCAAAAGGTCACTAATAACGGGGTGGGGTGGGGGAGAAAAATGAACTGATTAACCAGGCTTAACCCCTGAACCTCAGGGTTGATGGCTGAAGACGGGTTCTTCATTGCGCGTGGCTGGGTGGGAATCTCCTTTGGCACCAGCCACCGTGGCACGTTTTGGGACCAGTGGCTGAACGTGAGTAAAACCTCACATCTAAGTGGCTAAGGGCCCCACTGCCCTGTGAGCCCAGCGGACACGGCGACACCTAGTGGCGGCCAGCAGAACTGCACCTCTGCTGCACGGCTGGAACTCCCCTTTGACCTACGTTCCTGGCATTCTTGGACAACTGGGGGTGAGGGAAGCCTCCAAAGGAAGACTCTAGACTTCTAGCTAGTCAGGGTATCTGGGAGCCTGAGTTTGAAAAATTAAAAGAGCCCGGGCGGTATTTTTTTTTTTACCCTCAGCTGGTGAAGCAAGAGGCGTGATTACACGTAACACACTGAACCTGGTAACCGAGATGCCAGGCCCGCTGTAAACCCACCGAGACCCACACACATCCACGTTCACAATCTCACACAGATGTACACAACCAGCCGGCACAAGCGGCTCCCATCTTGCACAGCCATGCACAGGGCCCTTTCCAGCCTTTGCCCCGGCCCCTCCTCCCCGCCCTGACCCCCCAGTCTTACCCCACTGGGTCCCTGGGGGGAGCAGCAGGCCAGGCGGATGGAGCTGTTGACAGAGGCGAGCTGTTCCCGGAGACTTTCCACCTCCCGCTGGGCGGCCTCGGCTCGCTAGGGAGAACGGGGTGAGGGTGGCTGAGAGGTGACGAGGCCACACTGGGGCCGCCTGGGGCCTCCACCATCTCCCGGCACTGGCTCAGCCAGCGGTCGGGAGGCATGTCTGCAAGGACCCAGGGTGGTCCTCTCTCGATCCTGGACCCAGCCCTGGAGGATAAGATGAGCCACGGAGCTCTGGGCGGCCCCTGGGCATATCCTGAAGCTGGGAGGACAGGGTGAAACGCTCCCCTGGGGTATCTGGGACCCCAAGAGGAACCAGGACATTACCACTCCTCTAGGACAGGAAAGGACACACCATCTTGGTGCAATGGGAGAGCTTCCACATTTTTCCAGGGGTGGCTTGGCCCAGAACGAGACCTGGGGGTGGGAGCGTCTGCAGAGAAGGTGCCCCAGCCCACAAGCTTTTGCAGGACCCTGGGCAAGTAACTCCCCATCCCTGGGTCTCAGTTTCCCTTTGGTGAGATGGGTCTACAGTCCATCTCAACTCTCCAAAATTTCTAAGAACAAAGCCTGGAGGGGAGTATCCAAATGTTCACAATGCAGCCTCGTGGCTTCGGCAAGAAATCTGGGCTCAAACCTGCCATTTGCACATTGTATGACCTTGGTGGGGAGAGAGACCTCATGCTCCCAAGCCTCAGTTTCCCCATCTGTAAAATGGGCACTATAAAAGCAACCAACTCATAGGATCATTTTGCTATCAAGTGATTTGGTAAAAGTAACTAATTAGATAGCTTAGCTTAGGGCTGGACACATATGAACGTGTCAATATTTGATTAACTTCATTAGCATCGTACCCAAATGATGCTGGCTAACGTGCTGCACATTGTCAGGGTATGTGGGAGCTTGAGCTGTGGCTGCATTTTTACCCTCCACTGGTGCAGTGGCTCACAGTTACCGACCTGGCAATCAGAACACCTGCCCACTCTGTGTATACAGAGACGCAGGACTGTGCCCACTGTTTGCTTCCTGGTATCCTGCTGGCTCCAGGAACGGTTCAAGTCAGTATTGTTTGGGGAAGAATGTGGAGTGTATGGGGCTGTAGAGAAAATATTTTTAAGTTTCTGCACAGTTTGGGCTTTCTAAGCATTTTTCTGAAACTTGGGACCTGGGCTTTCGAAAAGCCAAGCCTTCGGGATCAACTTATGACTGTTTAGCTAGTGAGAACTGCTGAGTTACCTCCCAGAGGTGTGTGTTTACAGCTCACGGGGACATGAGAATGGGACCATGGCGATGTCCCCTGGGAGATTAAAGCTAAAGACCCCCAGTACATCTCCCGCTGAGGAGACTAACTCAGTCAAAGGGTGGCCCCAGGTTGCTTCTGCTCAAGACATTTGGAGAGGACTTCTCTCCCTCAGAAGGGGAGAGGGGCTGGCAGGCCCTGTCCTATAGAACCATCCAGATGTGTATTTTGGGCTTCCTCGCCTGCACCGTAAGCTCCGGTACATGAAGGATGACATCTGGTTCTCACCGTGTCACCCCAGGGGTAAGCCTTGGGGCAAAGGGGAATGGGCATGGTTAACATTCTGTAAGTCATCATAGGAATCTGTTCTGCTCCAGAAACTTCACGTTTGCATTCAGGATGATAGTAATACAGATATTAAAAACCTAACACAGTGACATTTTCTTCTCCATCCTTTTCTATAATGAGGTTTTACTTTTACTCAGAAAAAAAAAACATTATTAAAAATGCTTCCTATTCAAATGCCAAGAGCTCTCTTTCTTACACCAGCTGGCTAGCAAAGACCCCAAAGCCTGCTGGCACACAGTGCTCACGAGGCCAGGGAGAAGCAGGCGCTCTCACACCTTGTGGATGGAGTGTAAACTGGCACAAGTCCACGGAGGGCCAATGTTTGACCACATCTGCCAAACTGTAAGCAATTCTACTTCTAGAAATTTCCCCCACGTTGGCTTGTGCATGTGTGAAATATCTACACAACATTATTCACTGCACCAATGACTGTGCTGGTAAAAGACTGGAAAAGCCACAAATGTCCATCACTAGGAGGCTGGTTAGGCCAGGAGTTGGCACATGACAACCCAGGGGCCAGATGTGGCCCAATACCCGTTTTTATAAATAAAGTTTTATCGGAACACAGCCATGCTCATCCACTGGCATACTGTCCATGATTTCTGCTGCAATGGCAAATCTGAGCAGTTGTGACAGCTGGGATGGCTGGCAAGAGTTAAAGTATCAACTCTCTGACCCTTGTTTGCTGACAATGGTGCATGCCTGCAGTGGGCACCTTGCGGTTGTAAGGAAGAGGAGCTGCTTTATATATGGGCACGGAATGAGCTTGGAAAAAGCAAAGCTCAGAACTGTGTGTACAGCATACTATGGTTTTTGTTTAGAAAAAGGGTTAAAATAGACACTTCCAGGGCTTGTGAATGGTCAGACTGGAGATGCAAGAGAAGGGGAAGAGGCTGCTGCTCGGGGCCAGGCGGCAGGAGGGGAGATGGACTTTCCCCTGCACTGTGTACCCCTTGTACCTTTTGGAGTTTTGAACCATGTACACAGATTACCTATTCAAAAAATTAAACTAAAAATGCTATGTGTGCTATTAAAAATGGGGCTGATTAACAATCATTGTGGAAAGCAGCCAGGAGCCAAGTCCCTGGAAGCCCCGATGGTCTATGGGGGTACTGGGGAGCAAGGCCATAGGGTCCAGGTGCAGTGCCTGCCCTTGGGGCGGGGAGGGGGGGCTGGCCACATTGGAGCCGCCGCCTCTGGGGGGGTTCCTTTGGGGACAGGGCCTAGGCACCCCACCCCTTATCCGATTCTCCCCAGCAGGAGCAAGCACCTGCCCTTCTGCAATCTGGGCTTCTGGAAGATGACCGCTTACCCTGTGACACCACTGGCCCTGCAGACCTGGGGGCACGGGGGTGTCTTCTCTCTGGGCCCAGCCACAGAGGGCTCGAGGCCCTGCTTGCCCCCTGGGCTGTGCCCCTAGCTGCTGGCAATGCAGGAAGCAGGGAGGGAGGTGGGGGGCATGCGAGAGTCCCTTCCAACTGTGCCCTCCAGGCGCCAACACATCCAACGGTAGAGGAGGGGCAGAACATGGGAACCCCATCTCCAGATGTGAAGACCGAGGCTCGGAGAGACTAAAGGACTTGCCAGGGCCCAGGTCTGGGACTAGAAGACAGGGCCCCAGGGCAGCTGGGGTGAGGCGCTGGAGGCGATCCAGCTGGGGAGGGCAGGAGAGCAGCAGCCTCTGGCTTGTCCACTCCCCCAACATCCCCCTCTCTCTGTGGACCCTGGGGTTCTTTCACTTGGGCTGGTTGGGAGACACCGTCCTGGCTCTCCCCAGGGCTGGGGTCTTGCAGACTGGAGTCACTGCCTGCTCCCTCCTCCCACTGTCAGGCGACACCCGGAGACACTCCTGGGCAGTGAGCCCATGGGGACGGGGAAGCTGGTGGTTCTCAGGGCCCTGCTGGCCTCGGCCTGGAGTCCGGCCTTCTGCGTGTTCCCATGTGGTCCTCAGGCCTGTGCTTCACGCCCATCCCTCCCTCGAGCTGCCTTCCCTGACCCCCCAGTCTGGGTCAGGTGCCCTTCCCTGTCCATGGTGGCCTGGGTTACTCTGTTTCCAAATAGCCCGTGGGCATCCCCCACCCCACCAGGGAGCTGAGTGGGAGCAGGGACTGGGTCTCGGGCATCTTTGGGCCCCAGCACTCAGCATCCAGCACCCAGCGCCCAGGACTCAGTACTCAGCACTCAGCACCCAGCGCTCAGTGCTTGGCACCTGCACGACTCCTGGCTCGCAAAATCTTGATTGAGCCCACTCCTCCCTCCCCACCCAGCCTGAGACTGCGGCCCCAGAACGAGCCCCCTTTCCCCCAGGCAGGGGCCGGCGGGTGTCTCCTCACCTGATTAGCTTTCTCCAGGTTGGTCATGACCAGGCCGATTTCATCTGCCCTGAGACAGAAAGACGAGGCCCTGAGGAAGGGCCCCTGGGAGCTGCTGCCCACCCTGACACCCCAGTCCCTGAGCCCGAGGTCTTGCCCCTCCTACTGCAGAGACACCAGGCTGCGGCACAAAGAACCCAGGCTGGGAGGAAACAGGAGGTGGCCTCGGCACTGGCATCCCCTCCAGGCAGCCTGACCCCCGGCCACTGCCCCTCGGGTGCCTTCCCCCTGGAACGCCCTTCCTCAGCCGAATGGTGGGCTTCAAGACCCAGCCCCAAAGAGTCCCCCCAGGAGGCCGCCTGCAACTATCCCCAGGTGGTCTTCGTTCTGCTGCCTCCTTCCCCCAGATCACCAGAACCTGGGGCCAGGGCGCCTCCTCCTCCTGGATCGCCCGTGTCTGGTGCGGGCTGGGGGCATGGGAGGGCCACACATGCTTTGCTCTTGCTCAGGGCCTTGCTTTGCACAGGCTGTTCCCACTGCCTGCAGAACCCTTCCTGGCATCTTTCCCGTGGCCATCATCTTCTCATCTTGTGGGTCTTGGTGTAA
Organism: Bradypus variegatus; assembly: GCA_004027775.1. Classification (NCBI taxonomy): domain Eukaryota; kingdom Metazoa; phylum Chordata; class Mammalia; order Pilosa; family Bradypodidae; genus Bradypus; species Bradypus variegatus. Next base: position 9,287 of record PVKY010001231.1, read on the forward strand.
AAGTCACCTCCTCTGGGAGGCCCTCCCTGACCTCCCTGGCAATCAGGAGCCTCCCCTCACCCTCGCCCCGTTAATCTCTCTTGCTGCTCCTTGTCCTTCCCTTCGGAGCATTTGCCACGTGCCAAGGACAGTGCCAGGCAGACAGGAGGTGCTCCATAGTGTCTGTGAAGGAATGAATTTGTCTTTGTATATCAGATACGGTCTGTCTCCTGTCCCGGACTGAGAGCAGCCTCATGTGTCTGTTTTTAACTCCAGGGGCTCAGTGCAGTGCTGGGGCACACAGGAGATGCTCAGCTCCGTGTTTCTGGAATGACTGGGGGCTTTAAGCTCAAAGGCACATGAGTCCACGGTAATTGAGGTTACTGCCACTTGACCCTGGAGGGTTGGACAGTGGAGCTGGGGAGTGGGGGACCCCAGGAGGCAGGGGGCAGGGAGAGGGGAAAGGGAGGAAGGGAGAGAGGGAAGGGCCCACCCAGCAGCATCAGTCACAGTTATGGTGCCTGTGAGCACCCCATGGATGGGGTGGGAGCCGGAGGGGCTTAAAGAAATGGGTGCCTCGGAGAAAGTGTCAGAAGGTCCGAAAGACAAGACAGAGCTGGGGGTGTCAGAGGGAGGCAGCAATGCTAAGAAGCTCAGAAGGAGGAAGCAGTTCTAGGAAGGTCAGGGAGGGGGCAGGTCCTGGGGTTCAGAGGGAAGATCTGGAGGGACAGAGGGACAGAGGAACTGACAGAGGGACGGAGGGAGGAGGCAACCTCGGCAGGCTGCTCACTTACTTGGATGCGGCCTCCTCGTCGTATTTCCTCCGCAGCTCCAGCAGCTCTGTCCGTGTGGCCTTCAAGGCTGGGAAAGAGACAAGGGCCAGGGTGAGGCCCCCACCCGAGGGTGGAGGGGGCTGGGCCCCACTGGGGAGGTGGGCCCCACTCATTTCATGAGGCCCCAAAGGCAGAATGAGCCTTGGGGCAGTGAGGGAAGAACTTTCTTCCAGTTAGAACTGGTGACCGGTAGTGAGTTTCCCACCTCTGGAGGGGCTTCAAGCTGTTGGGAGGGTGTGGAGTGGCTGGGTGGGGAGGGCAGGTGAGACGACTCCATGAGTCTGTGAAGCTCAGGGGGCCCAGGCAGAGTCGGGGTGGGGGGCGCTGTCTGTCCCAGGTCTGGGGCTATGACACACTCCCCCGCCAGCCCCAAGACCCTCAGGTCACTCAGCTCAGCCCACCCTGAGCTGAGGTGGCCCATGCAAAGCTGTCAGCAGACACATTTACATCACAGCAAATGTGAGAGTTCTCATCAAACCCCAGGCTTATGATTTCTCTAGGAAAACTGAAGGGATTGGCCACACCGGCCCTATGAGTAGAGGCGGGGCCTGGGCTCCATAGTTTGCTGCAGACCTCACCATTCCCCACTGTATCCCCTAAGCCAGCCACTCTGGCTTGCTCTGGGTATGCATGCAGCCCCTGAGGGCAGTGCATTTGCCACCCCTGACCTAATTCTACCTGGAACTTCGCTCCACAGCACCGTGGCAGCCAGGGACTGGGGGCCTCGGACCAGCTGCGTAGGGCAGGCCTTCTCTCTCCCTTCCCAAACTCCCTTCTTGCCGTCCTGGTTCTAGAGCACATGAGCCTGGCAGACCCAGCCCATGTGCCTGTGTTCACGGCTTCACTGTCCCCTCTTCTGCTCCTCCCCCTGGGCCTCCTGGTCTGATGGGGTGGGATGCCGCGAGAGGGCAGGGGACACATTGCAGATAAATACCTGAATGGAGGACCTTGATCTTCTCCTCTGCCTCCCCCAGTCTGGCCGCCAAAGTGACTTGAACTTCTTGAAGGCCCCTGCGGAGAGACGGACCTGCTCACGATGGCCACGTGGGCTTCCTCCCTGGGCCTCCGAGCTGGACCCCATCCCACGTTCCTATCCCCTTGCCCACTCCCTACAATTTGCACTTGACTTTTTAAGCAGTCCTTAAACTACACTCAGACCTCTGGCTGCTGTGGTGGTGTTTTTTTTTTTTTCATTGAGGTAAAACTAACGTAATATTAACCACTAAAAGTGAACAGTTCAGTGCTATTTAGTACATTCAAATGTGCAGCCACTACCTGTCTAGCTCCAAACATTTTCATCAGCCCCAAAAGGAAACTCTGCAGCCGTTAGCAGTCATGCCCCATCCCTACCACTCTACTTTCCGGCTCTATAGATTTGCACATTCTGCATATTTCGTATAAATGGAATTACACAAGGTGTGGCCTTTTGGACCTGGCTTCTTTCACGCAGCATCACATTTTTGAGGTTCCTCTGCCTTGTTGCAGGGACCAGCACTTCGCTCCTTTTTAGGGCTGAATGTCACTCCCTGTAGGGCCACACCACATTTTGTTTATCCCTTCACCAGCTGACGGACACTTGGGTTCTTTCTACATCTTGGCTGTTGTGAGTAATGCCGCTACGAACAGCTGCATGAGAGTCGTGGCACAGCCGGGTCACATCAGGATTCCGGGTGCAGCGTTTCCCACAGCTGCCCCCCGATCTCCCTCACTGGGTGGCTCCCATTACTGCTGCCCCAGTTCCGTTTGTGCCTGCATTTCCAGGAGGGCCTGGAGTGAGCGACCCCACCCTCCCTGGGCCTCAGTTTCCTTCTCTGTAAAACAGGGTTCCTGGTAGGCTCTGCCTCGGTGGAGGCCGAGAGGCTTGCACCTGGTACCTGGCTCCTGGGAGTCACAATTACTGTCCCAGGGGAGGCACTTGTCCCCTTTTCTGTGGCACAAGTTGGGAGACTCAGCCAGCTCCCCGGGCCTAGTTCAAGCTTCTTAACAGAGAAAGAGGGGCCCAAGCCGGACCGGGGGAGGATTTATGCAAAGCCCTGGCCTCACACCATCTGGTTGAGTGACTCTCCAAAAGGAGCCCCCTTTACCTCTGAGCTCATGTCCTATCCCCTCCCCCGTGCTCCCCTGACCCCAGACACCCTCACCTCCTTGCCGCTCAAACACACCAGGCATGTCCTGCCCCAGGGCCTTGGGACTGGCTGTCTCCTCTGCTCACTCTCACCTCCTCCAGGCCGTGGTCACCTTCTCAGCAAGGCCTCTCCCAACGCCCTATTTAAAGCCACAGGCACCCCCTACCTCATTCTCCCCTCCCCTGCTTTATCGTCGTCTAACACATCACATATTTTATCTATCTTATTTATTTGCATCTCCCTTGCTAGAGAGTAAACACCCAGGAGGGCAGGGATTTTTGTCCATTTTGGTCATTGCTATGTTTCCAACACATAGAACTGGGCTTGGTATACAGCAGATGCCCCACCAGTATGTTGAATGAATGAAGGAAGGAAGGAAGAAGTGAATGGATGAAAGAATAAACATCATGACCAGCATAAAACTGTCCTAGGCCTAGAATTTTCCCAAGTAGTTAAAACTCCCCAGAATTTCTTGCCACTGCATGAATTGTAAGAACCACCATTTATTGAGCACCTGCTGTATGCAAGAGCTGAGTTAAGCACTTGCAGGCCTCAGCTCACTTCGTCCTCACAGCGGACAAGGAGTTGAGGCCACCACAGCCCTGTTTTCCAGATGGGGAAACTGGGGCTCATAGGGGTGCAGTGACCTGCCCAGGGCCAGCACCCGGTGAGTCCGCTGCTGAGGTGGCTGGGACCCAGGCCTGCTGGCGACCAAAGTCCTCCCCGTGCTGCGTCTCTGTCTCCAGCCACCACTGGGACTCCCCCGGGGGTGGCTTCCCGGCAGGGCGACTTTCCCGGTCCCCCTCCCACCCGTCGGACTCCAGGAGCCCCAACTGCACCCTACCCCCCACTCACTTTTGTTTCTCCACCTCATTTCTCTGCAGCAAGGTTTCTGTCAGGAGGGATTTGCCGGGAATGCCTGGGAGGCGGCCCCCCTCGGTCAGCGTGGGCCCTGCTGGAGACAGCCCCTCTCTCAGCTCTGGAGGGAGGAAAAGAGGGAAAACAAGTCCATTGCTGAGAGTGGCGACTGCTGAAGCTGCTCTCGCAAACCCGGATCAATGGCTGGGAGAAGAATCAATTTCCCAAACTCGGGCACACTCCCGCCGTGCCACCCCCGCCAGCTCCCCAGAGCCTCCCCTGCCCTCTCAGACCCGTTTGTTCCTCGGGGCCTGTTGGGTTTTTTTGTTGGTAAAATACATGCAACATAAAATTCACCATTTTAAAGTATATACAGACATCATCTGTTGCAGATGGCGGGATGTCTGTGATCTGGGTCCCTGGGCAACTGTGTGGAACGTCCCCTTCAAACCCCCCCCTCAAATATATTTAAGCCCCTGAGTTTGGGGGTTTATCTGTTAGGGCAGTAGTGTTACCTTCATTCATCCCACATCTAAAAAGATACAGCTGACAACTCCTGCCCCACTCACCCCACAGCCTACCCATCTGTCACAGACATCCCACCTGACGGCAAAGGCCCTGTCAGTACCTTTGGGGCCAAGGAGCTCAGGGTGCCTCTTCCACGAGGTGTGGAGGTCTCGCAGGGGCTGCCCGCTGGGGTCGAAGCTGGGGGGCTGCAGTCTGTCGTCTAGGGTGCGGGCTGCCTCAAACACAGGCACGGGGTCTGTGGGGAGAGTGGGGTGAGGAGGAGGGCAGGGACGTTGAGGGCCCTCTGGGGTAGGGGACGCCCGGGCTGAGGCTGTGGGGCCTGGCAGGACCCCCCATAGGGTCTCCTGCCTGGGAGATGCTCTGGTGGCTTGGGGGGGGGACAACAGGGACTTCTGCTTTCTGAGGGAGCAGCCTTTTCCAGGCACCCGCTCAGGGGGAGAGTGCGCTTTCCCCATGGGTGATGGGGAGTGATGATGACTGTCACAAGTACGTCCTTTTCTTTTTCCTACGACACCACTGGTGGCAGCCACGACAATTGTGCTTTCAGATCTCCAACCACGGGGAGCACAATCGAACAAGGACCCAGGCTTCCCACACAGGGACCGTTGGTTATGGGGTGACTTGGGTCCCCCAAAAGGATATGCTGAAGTCCTAACTCCCAGCCCCTCAGAAAATGACCTTCTTTGGCAATTGGGTCATTGAGGATGAAATTAATTAAGATGAGGTCATACTTGAGGGTGGGGGGCATTAATCCAACATGGCTGGTGTCCTTAGAAGAGGGGAAGAGACAGACAGTACACAGAGAGAAGATGGGTGACGACGAAGCTATGCGACTGTGAGCCAAGGGACACCAGCCACCACCAGAAGCTGGAAGAGCCAGGAAGGGGTAAGGAGTCCCCCCTATAGGTTTCAGAGGGGGCCTGGCCCTGCCCGATACCTGGATTTCAGACTTCCGGCTTCCAGAATGGTGGGAGAATAAATTTCCGTTGTTTTCAGCACTCAGTTTGTGATGCTGTTACAAGGCAGGCCTTTGTGCATAGGATGGCTCCAAGGGCTGACTTCGGCTCAAGGACGCCCCCACGGTCGTGCCCAGCTTTCTTTAGACTAACCAGTAGTGCAAGACGCTTCTGCTCTGCCCCCTTCCCGAGCTCCTCCTGCCCCGGGGGTCACACTTGCAGTGCGTCTCATGGCTCTCCCAGCTCCCTCCTCACCTCTCATTTCCCCAATAACCTCCTGGCAGGCATAATCCCATCTTGGCACCTGCCTCTCAGTGGACCTGTGCTAATACATCGTCATTGTGACCTGCATCATCGAGTCCATACTGGCTTTTCTGGGGGTGAAATGCACACGTGGATGTAAGAAGCCTCCTGATTCCCCAGTCGCTGTAAGGTGAGAAATGTGCAGGCCCTTCTGCCTGGAATTCTGTTCCCCCTCCCACCTCTTTCTTTGGATCTAGAACCCAGCACCAGGAAGCCTTCCTGACTCCCCACCCTGGGCAGGTGTTCCAGTTTGCTAGAGCTGCTGTCATGAAAATACCAGAAATGGATTGGCTTTTATAAAGGGGATTTATCAGGTTACAAGTTTATAGTTTGAAAGCCATAAAAGTGTCCAAACTAAGGCATCAACAGGATACCTTCACTGAAGAAAGGCTGATGGCGTGCAGAACAGCCCTGGCTTTCTCCAAAATGTCTCCGGGCTTCTGTCTCTCTTAGCTTCTCTCTCTCAGCCTCTGGGCTTCATCTCTGCACTTAGCATCTCCAAATGTCCTTCTGTCTGCATCTCCCAGTGTCTCCAAGTCTCTCAGTCTGTGCTGGCTCTTAGCTTCTCCCAGGGCAAACTCAGCATTACATATCTTAGCTTTTTTCCAAAATGTCTCTCTCAGCTTCTCTGTGCCCCTTCTCTCCGTGAGCTCTTAAAGGACTCCAGTGAACTAATCAAGACCCACCCTGAATGGGCAGGGCCCCACCTACATGGAAATGATCTAACTAAAGGTCTCACTTACAGTTGGGTGGATCACATCTCCATGGAAACAACCTAATCCAAAGGTACAACCCTAATCAAAAGACTAATAAGGCTGCCCCCACAAGATGGCATTAAAGAACATGGCTTTTGTGGGGGACGGAATAGATCCAAACTGGAAGAGCAGGAATAATAGCATCTGGGTAGTTCCAGAAGCTGCTGAGGTGTTTTCCAGGGGACAAAGCCCCATACACAAGAACAGGTGCCCACGACCCTCACAGCATGCCTTGGAGGTCAGCGGGGGTCATTCATTTTCACAGATAGGGAAACTGAGGCCCGAGAAGCCAGGTGCCTTGCTGAAGGCTGGAGCTGAGACTTGAATCTGGGTCTCTTTATCTCACACCACAGAGGCTTCCTGCCCCAGTGGCGTGGATGTTACACCCGGAGCAGCTCCAGGAGGTTTTCATGGCAGCCCAGGAAAGCCGGGGCTCCAGTATTATCCTTGTCCCAGACCAAGGGGCCTGTGGTCTGGCTGACAGCTCTTTCCAACACACTGGGGCCGTCTCTCTCTTCCTAGTATCCCCCAGGAGCCTCCTGCCAGCCTCTGCTTGGCACTGCTCTCTGCATACGTGCCTCTTGGGGATGGCTGTGTGACCTTGGCAGGTGACGCTGCCTCTCTGTGCCTCACCTAAAAGTACTGACCTATTGGGGCTGTGATGAGGATCCACGTAGTTTCTAGCATGCTCTTGGTAAATGAGAACAAACTGGAGCCCTCACCATCCCTGCCTTTCTGAGCTGCAGTCACAAGAGCCTTCTGCCCTCAGTTTCCCCACACACTTTCCCACCTCAGAGCCTTTATACAGGCAGGAGCCTCTGCCTGAAACACGCCTCCCTCCCCTACCCCTTTCAGCTCTTTAATGCTCCCTTGTCTTCCACATTGCAACTCAAATGCCACTTCATCCAGGAAGCCTCCCTTGATGAGTCAGCCCTCTGAGAGAAGCTCTCCCCATCGCCTCCACTTTTCCTCCACAGCATCCATGGCAGTGATACCGGACATTTATCTGCAAGTCTACCTAATTAATACCCCACAGAAATGCCAACTGCACAGGGAGCCGGGACTGTGTCTGTGTTTGCCCCTCCACTGGACTCCTTGTGCCCAGCACAGAGCTCGACACTTGGTTCAATCTGATAAATATTTGCTGAAGGAAGAGGGCAGCGCCCTTCCATGCGGACTGCAGGTCCGGCTGGAACAAGGAGCCTCTCCATTTCATTCTTCTTCTTCCACCTCTTTATTTAGGTGGCGGGAGGCTCGGACAATGGGTGCTTGTGCCGAGGGTAGACAGGTGTGTCCGAACGCCGTGTCGTCTTTCCTCTGTCAGCAGCCCCACCACGTCCCGTCATTAGGCAGGGCCTGCTCAGCGGGGTGTGCCATTATGTCTCCCTGGGCTGATGTAATTATACATTGACATAATTAACCCAGCAAGCGCATTAGGCAGGCCAGCTAAAAATTCATCTATAATTATTTGTTGTGTGCATGCTAATGAGTCCATCTGCACTGCCTTTGTACAACATGAACAAATTAATTTACAAGTCTGGATTTTTTAATAAGTTCAAGGAAACGCTTCCTATTGTGTTCTGGTTTTCTAGAAAGGAAGAAAAAAAGGTGGCGGGCGCTCACCGGGGTCAGGGAAGTTAGATAAACACGGGAGGGTGTAGCTCCGAGTGGGCTGTGGAGGGCTCACTCTGGTTCCAAGGAGGCAGAAGAGATCAAGTCAAAGGATCACAGACAGGTGACGAAGGATGGCATTCGCCCAGTCTGGGGGATCAGGTATCGATGTTTCGTTAAGCTTGGAGGCCCTGAGGGTCATGCCTTGGTGCCCTGTGCACTCCATCCTTGGGAAGCTGGTCTTAGGGGCTCCCCAGGGGGGCTGGAGGGAACGGGTTGGATGAACACTTGATCCAGGTTCAGTGGTTTCCACTTTGTTTGCCAGTACAAGGTAGAACATGGTGGTTAGGCTCACAGGCTCTGAAGCCCAGTTCTGAGTCTAAATCTTAAGGGACCTTCAACCTCAGAGTTCCCCCCAAATTTATAAAATGGGAAAAATCTAACAGTTCCCCTCTCCCAGGACTTATTACTGGGAAGATTAAAAATTATACTGAAAGAGGTAGTATGATCTAGGGGCTGCTGTGTAGCTCAGATGTGTGGCCGGTTATCAGTTCTGACTCCAATTAGCTGTGTGACCTCTGGAAAGTTAGTCAACCTCTCAGAACCTCTGCTCTCCATCTGTAAAATGGGGCCACACATGCAGGGTGGCGGTGAGGACTGGTTGGGGGGGAACGCTTGTGAAGATTTGCACAGTGCTTGGCCCCACATGTTCTGATCAGTCCTGGGAGATCCAGAATCCAATAATCCTGCGTTGAACTCCATTCTGGGACCCAAAGATTCCCAGTGACTTCCTTGAAGTCTACCGCAAACTGGTGGCAGGGCAGAGTCAGTTCCTTGCACCTCTTCCTCCCACACTTTGCTGCCTCCGGGTTCCCCAATTTGAAGGAGGAGGTGGGGAGGGGGTTCCAGTGCTCTGGCCCAAGTTGAGTGGCGATGGAATCCTAACAGCCAGCGCTGAGCGCCTACTACGTGCCAGCCTTTCTTCTAGGTACTTTGCATGGGTTAAAATTCACTCCATCACCACACCACACGGGAGGTGCTATTACATTCCCACTTGATATGGGGAAAGGACAGCAGGAGGTGATGCCCAAGGTGAGGTGGAGGCAGAGCTGGGATGCATTCCAGGCAGGCTGGTTCTAACCGGCAAGATAACTGGAAGTCCTCAAAGTTCTTAAGTGGGGGGCACACCAAGTCCCAGGGGGAACTTGTCAAACATACAGATTCCTGGGCTTGGTCCCAAAGATTCCCATGCAGATGGTCAGTGCCTCAGTTCCCATCCTCTTGGGAAGCAGTGGGGATTCTGCATGGCAGGCTGTTGGACCTTCTCCCCTTTCTCCCAAGGTCCCGGCTTCCCCCAGTGGGCTGGAGTGGAAGTGAGACCACCACCACCCAGTTTTGATTTTCTCTTTGGGTTAATGGTCTGTCAATCAAGATGTCCCGCCTCTCCCTGGCCAAGGGGTGTCACCTGACTCAGACTGTCCAAGGAGAGCACTGCCCTGGGAGTTTGACCCATGAGGGGCCATCAGGCTGTCTGTCCAGCTTCCTGCTGGCTCTGGTCCTGCCTGAGCCCAGTGGTCTCACCCTTCCCCCCCACCCTTGGCCTTGTAAGAAGCTCCTTTTCTGCTTAATAATTTTGCCAGAGTTAGCTTCTGCCACATGACACTAAAGAACCCTGTCTGGTACATGGGCCAACACACAGTAGGTGCCTAATAAATGGCTGTTCAATAACTGAGGCAAGGAGAGGTGGGCTTAGGGCCAGGGGCCCCTCTGAGATTCAGAAGGAGAAAGCTTGGCTTGAGCAGTAGGAGGGAAGGATTGCAGGGCCAAGGGAACTGGGCTCGAATCTCACCTCTGCCACTGACCAGTGTGGGGTCCCGAGTTTAACCCTGAGGAGGCTCAATTTCCCCTTCTGTGAAATGGGGATGAAAACGCCATCCATCAAGGTTATTGTGAGGATTTAATGAGGTTAGGTTTGCAGAGCGGTGGGCAAGGTGCCGAGAACACAGAAAGCACTCACTAAAAAACGACGGCTCATTTGCAGGGAGGCCCGAGGGCACCAGCTCTTAGCCCAGTGCTACCGGCGGCACTGCCCGGCTTCGTCTCTCAGGCCCAGTTAAGGACTTAGAAACTGCTGCATGTTGAGATGGGCCAGGGCAGGGGTCGACAGCTCTCAGTGGGCTGACCCAAGTCTTAGTGGCAGGGGCCCTGCACCAGACCCCTGGAAGCTGCCACTGGGGCTCCCAGAGCTGCAGAGAATAAGGTAAGGACACCGAGCCCTGGATTTTATTCGTGCCTGGGCCAGTCCGGGAGCCTTTGGGAAGGACTGGGAGCAGGGGAGGACCTCACTGTGGGTCCCCAGGGAGTGGGATTTCAGTAGAATAGGATTAGGAAGGTGGTCCCAGTGGCAGACACCACCGAGGCAAAGGCGGAAAGGCGCAGAAGTGCAGAGTGATAATAGTGACACTGATACCAGGGCCTGGCAGGTACAGTTGGGCAGGTTGCGCACAGTACGAGGGCGCTCACAGGGATGACATTCACATTGTAGATGCCGCAGATCTGGTACCAAAATACTCGGGCCGCGGCCGTGTTCTGTTCTGAGGAGGGGGCCTTGTTCTGGCTGGTACCAAGGGGACTGGTGCCTTGTGGGTTCAGGGCAGCACCTCCTACGCCATAACCAAGCTGCTCTGTGCCAGGCTCTCTCTCTCTCGGTCATGATGGCCCAGGAATGTGGATGCGGTTATGACCCCCATTTCCCAGATGAGGAAATGAAGGCCTGGAGGGGAGAAGTCACGTGCCCAGGATGACCCAGCTCGAAAGTGACAGAGGTGGGATTCGAATCCAGGGCCGCAAGACTACTTGCAGCGGGTCTGGCTGCCTTGAGGCTGGGCACCGGGTGGTGGTGGGTGGGAGGTGTCTTATTTCCTTTCATTACACCAGAAGCACAAGACTGAAGGTTCTGTTCTTGGCCTTGCTGCTAATTTGCTGTGGGTCCTTGAGCAACATGCTGAACCTCTGGGCTCCTCCCATCCAAATTCCTATGACAGGAACATTGCGGGCACACACTCCAATGCTGGACACCACTGGATAGGGGCCAGGTCCCAGGGAGATGAGCACTTTGGGTGCCTCAGAGCTGGGATGTGATTTCTAAACACTGTCACAGCTGAGCTTGATGCAAGAGGCACGGACACCACAAACCCTCCCAATTCCCAAAGCCACTCTCGGGGGGAAGCCAAGGGCCAAATCCTGGGTGTGACACCCTCAGGGGAAGTCATTTAGGCTCCTCAGTTTTCCCTCTGGCAAAATGGGGATAATTACAGGACTTGCTGCTCGGGGATGTTCTGGGATTCCACAAGCCTGATGAGCTCTACATCAGTGCCCTGTGCCCAGCAGATCCTGAGTGAGTGCCGCGGTTATTTTATTGTTCTTCTTATGACTGTGAGTCCATAGAGTGTGCTGGGCCCCGTCTTCAGGAGAGAACCTGCTGCGAGGAGTTAGCGACGGCCTCCAGGCGCGGCCCCTGCGGGCCCCCCGCAGCGACACACTCTGCCTGGGCAGGTGGGCACAGTGGAGCTGGGCCCGTCCTGCACGATGCTGGGCAGGAAGTCTGTGCTCGGGGCCTCCCCACTGGCCTGGCCCCAGGCTCCTGCTCCCCACCCGCCAGCCTCCCCTCTCTCCCTTTGCCGGGGTCAGGCCTGCATCTCAGGCCGGGGGCCTCCCTGCCTCCTCCTGCCCCCCCCCCGCCATTTGTCCTTCCCAGGGGTCTCCCCCAACAAGCCTCTTGTACATCTGAAGCATCCCTGGCACCTGTTCCCGGAGGACCTGAACTTACATGTGACTCCTCCTTTGCCTCCCAGGGCCTCAGTCTTCCCGTCTGTAAAATGGGGATAAACACTACATCTCCCTCATGGAGCAGCTGCTAGGATGCAGAGGGTCTGAGGGCGCGAATCCCCTGGCAAGGCGCAGGCACACCCCAGGGGACAAGTCTGAAGCACCCCACGCTCCACACACCCGCCTGCCTCACTCGGCAGGGGCCGGGCACAGCCCTGTCCACGCACAGTCGACATCCCAGTGGGGAGGGACGAGCTGCCCGTTCCCAAATGTGCTCCGTGCAGATGGGGAGAATGTTTCTATCGATGCACATCCCAGGGGATGCGGCCCCTCAGTGGCGGTGGCAGGAGTCAGAGAAGACCTGTCTGAGCAAGTGAGGCAGAAGCTGGGACCTGGGGGTCTGCTGGGGAGCAGAGAGGGTCTGTGGGGAGAGAGTTCCAGGCCGAGAGATCCCCTCGTGCAGAGGGCTGGTGGCCTCTGAGGAACAGGTGCCGGTGGCCGGAGAGGAGTGTTGAGGGAGCGGTGGGGCGGACCCCAAAGCCCCTGTTATCAGTGCTGATGAGGGTAGGATTTACCCCCAGGACTGCAGGAAGTGACGGGTCCAATTTACTATTTTCAAAGGCTCGCCCATGCTGCTGTGCGACAAACGGCCTGTAAGGGGAGCCCGAGAGGAGGGGCTGAGCGCAGTCCAGGGCCCAGAGAGAGACAGAAGCCAAGGGCAGGGAGAGGGGCCGGGGAGAGAGCGGGGAGGCGTGCTGGCTGTGGGAAGGTGCTCACGGAGACAGGGTAGTCAGGGAAGGCCTCTCTGTGGAGGTGACACTTGAGCCAAGGCCTGAAGGAAGTGAGGGAGCTAGCAGGGGATACCGGGGCAAGCTTCTAGAAACAGGAAACAGCAAGTGAAACGGCCCACATCAGATCAAGGAAGGGCGGATGACCCAACCCCCCAAATGCAATCTCTCGCACCCTTTAGGACCCCACGAGGTGGGCGCTGCCTGGTGCCGTGCTCCCCTCCCCTCCCTGCAGCCCAGGGTGGCGGCCGGGCTCCGCGTGGGCTCTGACCCTCTACACAAGAGTTTCTGGTCCTCATCCTCAAAACTCCAGCACCCAGGTGCAGATGGGGTGCCCCCACCTGTGAGCCTGGGGCACGGGGCAGGCGAGACCCCCGCCCAGCGCAGTGTGCAGCCACGAGCTTAGGAGAACTCATCCTTCTCGACCACCCACAGGGAGCCAGGCAAGACCTCGCCCTTTGCCTGCTGCATCCACTTCTCCCTGAATGAGCAAACCACCCCGAGGCAGCGACTGTGATCACTCCCATTTCCCAGATGAGAAAACTGAGGCCCAGAAAGGGAAGCTGCTTGCTCAAGGTCACCCAGCTTGAAAAAGGCAGAGCTGAGTTTCGAACCCAGGCCTCTCATCCGAGCCAGGGGGGCCCAAACACCAGTCCCTGGGATGCTGACTTCACAACTGCCATTGCCTCTAGATGCCACCGAAAGATTACTGATTGCATATTTGTCTTTATGTGACTTAGAATGTTCTTTTTTCACTTGAATCTATTTTAAAAGAAAAATTTGTTTCACTATTGTAAATAGAAAATGGGGATCTTGTATCATAAATAGAAGATAATTTGACCATAAAAATAAATACAAAGAAAAAAACAAAACAGAAAGCCAATGCTATTAAATTCCAGTCAGCAAAACCACAATGTGATACCATCTCACACACACTAGGGTGGCTATTGTTAATAAAACAGAAAATAGTAGGTGCTGCTGAGGATGCGGGAAAATAGGACCGCTCCTATAGGGTGGGTACAGCCACTGCGGAAAACAGTTTGGCGGTTCCTCAAAAAGTTAAACACAGAACTACCACGTGACCCGGCAATCCCACTTCTGGGTATAAACCCCCAAAGCACTGAAAGCAGGGACTCAGGCAGATATCTGTACACTGATGTTCACAGCAGCATTATTCACAATTGTGAAAAGGTGGAAGGAACCCAAATGTCCGTCACAGATGAATGGATACGCAAAATGTGGTCTCGCCATATAAGGGAATATGAGCCTTAAAAACAAGGAAAGAAGTTCTGTTACTACATGGATGACCCCGGCAACTCATGTTAAGTGAAATCAGCCAGACACAAAAGGACAGATACTTTATGATTCCACCTATATGAAGCAGCTACAATGTGCAAACACACAGACAGAAAGGAGAGTGCAGGTGACGGGGGCGCGGGCGGGGCCTGGGGAGTCATATGTGGTGGGGCAGGTTTCTGTTTGGGGTGATGCGAAGTTCCGGTAATGGGTGGTGCTGATAGGGGATGGGACAGATCCCACTGAACGATGTGCTCGGGGGGGTCAGGATGGGACCGTTTCTGTTGTTTATATGTTTCTACAAGTTTAAAGCATGAGCAGTTACAGAGACAATGACAATTAAAGGCAGTACATGATCCTAAACTGGCTTTCATCATGGGGGAGCAAAGGCCCAAAAGCACATTATTGGGACAACTGCAAAAACTGGAAAATAGACTGAAAAGTTTTTATATCAATGTTAACATTTTTGAACTAATCTGATTACGGCACTTAAGGTGGTTATATAAGTGAAATCCTTGTTCTTAGGAAATGTGCATAGAAATATTATCTGTTCAAGGTGTCAATGTATATGACCTACTCTCAAATGTTTACAAAATTGTAGATAAATAGAAAGATAAATAGAGACATATAGATATGTAGATAGACAGTTGTAGATAGAATGATACAGAATATGGGGCAAAATGTTAAAATTGGTGGAGCTGGGTATCTTGGAGGGGCGTATGTGTGGGTTTTGTATTATTTTTGCCACTGTCCTGCGTTTGAAATTATTTCAAAATAAAAAGTCAAAAAGAAAATTCTAGTTAGAGGGCATTGCCTGCCCCCAAGACCTTGGGCCGGTGGCTGGCTCTCCTTTGGTGAAAACAGGAGAGGTGCAAGTGGCACAGTGGAGCTGAAGACACTCGAGCACTGAGACTTTACTTGGAAGGAATCAGAGAGGCCACACCTGGAGGGAAGCGCTGTGTTCACGCTTCCAGTGCTGTGTCCAGGTCCACCTGAGTCACTCCCCACGCCAGAGGACCACCTGGGGGAAAGGCTGGCCCTGCCAAGCCCTCGACCTCCAAAATGACCCACATGCCTCTCCAGTGCGTGACAAACCTCATATCCTGGTGTCAGGAGTGGTGATGGGACATTCCTGCAACTCCTCCCTGGAGCCAGGGAGCACAGGGCTGTGCCCGGCTTAGCACGTCCTCCGGAAACCTTTCGGCCAAGCCCGTGGCTCCCAGGGCTGCCCGCTCCCTGGCCCCGAGATGGGAGCTTAACTTTATTTTCCCAACTTCACTCCTGCCATACACAATCTAATACAGACAAGGGCAGTGACAGCGGCAATCAGATGGCCTTAGACCCATCTGGAATTAAAAAAAGAAAAACACCAGAGACCCCAAATCAGAAGTATTTTTAATACAACCCAAATCCTTTTGACGAGCTGCACGTTAGCAGCTGCGGGAGATCAAACATGACCCATCCGAGGTGGCAGGTTCTCACGGCTCGCAGGAGGGCAAATGTCATCGGGAAATCGGAACTGCCTTTGCTTTACAGTCATCGACCTGTTCTTTATGCATGGATTGTTTAATAAAATGACTAATTCAGTTTGGTTACATCGGATCTGAACCCGTAGGGAATACAGCCAAAGGATTTATAACACTTTACTACCACACAAGGCTTTCCGAAGGCACCGTGGAGGGGAATGGGGAAAGCATCATCTATCCCATCTTCCGACACCAGCTGATGCTGTTGGTTTTTTCTTTTTTCTTTTTAAAGCCTCTAGGGTTTGGGGGGAGGGGGAGGTTGGGGGGATCTAGGGAAAGCTGCCTCCACCCTCCCACATTGTCCATCTGAAGGAAAGTGGCACTGGGAGCTTTTTTTAGGAGTGCTGGAGCCGGAAAGCCGGTCCGAGAGGCTGTTTAGAAACACATATATGCAGAAGTATGCGTGCACCCCTCCAAAATATCTCCAAGACAGAAGCTTCCTCCCATCTGGGCCCCAGCTCTGGGCACTGGCGTGGGTGGGAGGCGCGGGCTACTGACGGGGGCGGTGAGACTAACTTTGATCCTTTAATCTTAACTTTTCGGTAGCAGATGGGGTGCAGAGCCACGTGCTCACCCACCCCTTTCTTCCCTCCATTGCCAGGGTCGGCTGATTTTGCGGGGAGGGGTCTCTTAGCTTGAGAAGGGAATGAGGGTCTTCCATCTTGGCCCTGGTGGTGATGGCAGGGATCACAACGGCAGCTCTTCAGGTGCCAAACCTCGGCTAAGGACTCCACATGCTTCCCCGGAGATTCGGGGAGGTGAGCACGCATTTCCAGAGGAGGAAAGAGAGGTGCAGATAGGTAGAGCCAGTCTCTCGAGGCCACCCAGCCAGGGAATAGCAGTTTTAGGTCTAGAACCCACGTCCATTATAATAAAAATCAAGTTCCCAGATATGGAGCTGGATAGAAACTTCCACGAGGGCAGGGGCAGTGTCTGTTTTCATCAACACTGTGCCTGGCAAACAGTAAGCGCTCAATATTTGCTGAATGGATTGCATGGGGCGGTTCCTCTGGGCCAGGCACCATGTTAAATGCTCTCCATTTGCTCTTGGAATCTGCCCAGAGGCCCTAGACTTAGGTGAGATTATTATCCCCATTTTACATGTGGGGAAACTGAGGTTCAGAGAGGTCCATTGTGACAAAGGAAGCAAAATGGCAGAACCAGGTTGGCCCAGCCCTTAGCAGGGCACCTCAGCCACACCCACCCCTAGGGTTCCTCCCGCATTGCCTTGACCCCCAAGTTTCAAGCTCTGTGATAGTTTCCCTCAACCAAAGTATGCACCCCTAAATCAGCCCTTGGGGGGCCTGGGCCAGGCGGACCAGGAGTTCCTGACTAGTGAGGGGTTAGCTTGTTACTCCTCTAGAAACACATGTGCATTTCAGCAACTGGGAGCAGAGACCCTTAAATGTTTCTCACAGTTTTTTTTTTTTTAATTTTAGCTTGAATCACTAGTGGTTTTTCCAAACCCCTTGAATTTTTAAATTAATCCTGCATCTAGGATAGCAG
The DNA here is from genome assembly GCA_004027775.1 of Bradypus variegatus. Classification (NCBI taxonomy): domain Eukaryota; kingdom Metazoa; phylum Chordata; class Mammalia; order Pilosa; family Bradypodidae; genus Bradypus; species Bradypus variegatus. Next base: position 26,180 of record PVKY010001231.1, read on the forward strand.
TTAGGAGCCTGGGGTCTGGAGTTGGGCTGTATTATTTCTCTGCTGTGTGATCTTGGGTAAGTGGCTTGACTTCTCTGAGCCTGCATTTCCTCAACGCACAGTGGGGCAGGATGATGGCACCTACTTCCAAGGGGCACGTGGGAATTGGCGAACTCCCATCTGCAAGGGCCCGAGGGCAGCACTCGACACTGGATGCTCCCAGGAAATACCCCACAAGGATGGCAGCTCATCCTTTAAATCCCAATTCAAACCCTGCCCTCTCTGAGGAGCCTGCACGGAGGCCCATGCTGCCCTCCTCGGAGCCCTCTTGCTGCTATGTACTCTGGTTGTCTGCCTTGGGGTCATGTGACTCAAACTTGAGTTCCCACAGGACTTGACCCATAGCAGGTGCTCAGAGAATGAGCTGGAATGCCTGTCTTCCCTTCCGAAAGGAAAGGGCCAGCCACTGAGCACTGACTAGGTACAGGGCCATGCCAGACACTTTTCATTATTTACTCCTCTCTGCAAGCCCGAGCCACCAGGGGCATAACCCTTAGCCAGTGGCCTGGGGAGAGGGCACTCCTGGCAGAGGGCATGACGCAGGCCAAGGTACAGCAGGACATGGCGAGTGGGGGCATTGCCTCTACAGTCAACTACCATCTTCCGGAAAACCAGCGGCATTGGCATTTCCTTTTTATGGGTCCAATACTTTTTCATGTGACCCTCTGGTGTTTCCTCAGAGCCCTACAGGACCAACTGAGTATTGGTACATGTGGGGGTGGGTGGGGGGGAAGGCAGGACAGGGAAAGGGAGGAAGGGAGAACACTTTCTATTTTTTTATATACTAAAATCCCTATTTCTTACAGCGGTAAAGGTGTCATGTCCACCAGATGGCACTAGTACAACTGGTTAGTCATTGCCATCAACGTGTATTACAGATGGTTCAAGTATTTAAATTAAACAAAGATCACAAAAAAGCTTGGAAAAACTTGAACCTTGAGGTGAGAAGGGGTTTTAAAATGTGACACATAACCCAGAAGCCGTAAAGATTGATGATTCCCTTCTTTCTGCAAATATTTTTTGAATACCTGCTGTGTGTCATCTACAAGAGATTTTATAAACAAAGTTAAGAAGCAAAAGACAAACTAGGGGAGAAGATATGTGTAACAGGACAAAGGCTAACATCCCTAATATACAAAGAGCATCTAAAAATCAATAAGAAAATGATGCATTCTGATGGAATAGGCTAAGGATACAAACCAGCGATTTGCAAAGGAATAAATATGAATGGTTCATAACAGATGCAAAGATATTTAGTGTAACTAGTAAATAAAGGCGTGCCAAATCAACAAGGATTAAAAAAAAAAGGTCTTATTCTTTCTGGCCACTGATCCTGGGTTTGTAAAATATATGGGTACAATATATTTTCCTTCCCAAATTATCCACTGTGTCCTGAGAACTATAGCACAGCACCAACAAGCATTCTTGAACACCCTGAGTGCTCACTGTTGGAGAGGGGACTCAGCCAAGTACAATGCAGTCATACAACAGACTATGACACTCGACACGGCAATGTTACTCGGAATTTTTAATCACACAAGGGAGACATGGTAGTGCAAGCTGGGTGAGAGGGAGCAGCATTCAAGCCAGCAGATGCAGAATGAACAATCATTTTGAAAAGTACGGAGGGGAAAGACCGGAAAGCGAAACAACAAAATGTTCATAATGATTTCTAGTAGATGGTTTTTCTTCCTTCTTGCTGCTTTTCTGTAATTTCCAAAATTTCAACAGCGTGCATATATTATCTTTACAATGGGGGAGAAAAACTTACAAACCTGAAACACTGTAAAATGTTTTCCTATTCCACAGACTCAGTAACCCTGTTGCCCATGTCCTTGACAGCTGGCAGCACCTTGCACGGTCAACATCAGCACACTTTGCACAACCAACTTCAGACCCTCGGGTGCAAGTAGCCCTTATGCTCCAAAGCCAGCCAGCTTGGCCACAAGTTGCCGATTAATAGACCCTACAAAATGAGCTCAAGCACCATGTATTGGGTCTTCGTGTTGGCTGATGAGCAGGTTCTATTTTAGTATCTCTTCTAAAGACACAGAAACTGGAGCCCAGAGAGGTTAAGGCCTCTGTCCACAGTCACACAGCAGCTCAAAAGCATAGAGTGCCACCCAGATGTGTCTGAGTGGCACCAAACCACTCTACTGACCAGCCTCGTCTCCCAAAAGAAGGGGCTGGGAGAGAGACACTTGCCAAAGGTTGTAATTTCCAACAGCCTGGGATTCTTTAAAACCAAAATAAAGCAGAAAAAAAAATTCAGGGTCACTCACCTATCCCCTTTTCCTCGGCGACGCTTGCCTGCCTGCCCTTTTACTCTTTCCTCATTTGGTTTTGTTTTTCCATTTTCCCCTTTTCACTAATCATTTGTTAACTACGAGTTAGCTTTCTGAAGCTTGGGTCGGTACCCAGTGACTCGATGAGTGTGATAAAGAAATCAGCCGTCACTGATACAGAAGTCAGAGAGGTTTAAATCAAATCATCCTTGACAACAATGGCATTAATTATGCTTTTAACACGTTTTACTGCTTTTTTTTCTCACTTCACGCCACATCTGTGTGAACAATATCCAAAAGATTTACGGTTTTCTTTCGTAATTACAGACATACAGGCTGCACACTTATCAAAATACTTGCTGAGCAATCACGCTATATCGCATTCTCCGCCAAAGATTTGTGTTGGCAGCAGTCATTCAAAACAAAAATGTTGAATCAGGACTTGTGTGGCTTCGGGGGTGGGGTGGGGGACTATTTCGACAAATAATTTGCCTGTCAAGAGATATAAAAACAGGAGTGCGTGCATCCCAGCAAAATTTTCGAGAGTATTATTTTTATGGAGGGGACCGGGGAGGAGATTGGGGGGAGGCAGTGAAGGAGGAAGCTCGGAGCACCAGAAAACACATCTGACATTTGGTTCTTGCGTCTGAGGATAAAATTTAATGAGAACAAAAATATGTCTTCCTAATTCCCTTAAGAAATCATTAAAACATTTTGTTATTCTTAAATGTCTTGAAAATGAATTAGTGGCCCTAAAGGGGTTGTTCGCGTGGTACATCTCCATCAGTTAAGGAACTCGTTCTCTGACTCGGTGACAGCTGGGGCCAGCCCCCTGCCCCCCACCCCCTGCCTCTCTATTTTGGGGGAGGAGAGCCGGGGAACCAGACATGCGGAGTCAGCACCAGGCTTGGAATAACCTCCCTGCTCCCAGGCTTTGGAGAGAGGGGCAAGAGGGCAAGCAGACCTTCCGGAAAGCCCTGCGCCAATCTTGGGTGCTATATTAGCCCCCCTTGGCTGGGGCTGTGGTCCCAGCCCTGAAACTGTCTCCAGAAAGATGAGGGTTCCAGAGTGAGCCCTAGAAAGGATGTTACTTTCCCGCGCAGGGTCTGTAAGCCCTCCCTCACTGTTTTCTATCTGTCTGCTGTCGCCACCCCCATACCCCCCACCAGCAGTAGCCTCACTGGCACTCCCCTGGGTTTACAATGACAAATTATTCGAGTGATGACCTGGTCACTTCTGACACCAGAATGCAAGCTCCCCGAGGGCTGAGACCAGGTCTGCCTCTGTGAGCTAAGGACTGTATTCCCAGTGTACAGAGAGTACCTAGCACACAGCAGTGCTCAAAAAATGCTACCTCAATAAATAAGTACAGGACCAGCATGTACCTCTTTGCTCAAATAACCCCTGTTCCGTCTGCATCCGAATTTATTTCCAGTTCATTTAACAAATAATTACTAGATGCCGACCTGTATGGAGGTCGGGGGACACGAATTTAGTAAGACCCAGTCCCAGCTTGGAGGACTTCACTTCACCTGGAAGCTGACATTTTCATGACAACATCGAGGGAGACTAAGCTTAGCAGGTGCCTGTGTTCAACATAGTAGACTGCTTTAGCTCCTTAACGACTCCCAAGAATCGCAGGAAGCACGTTCTCATACAATTCCCAATTTAGAGACGGGGAGACTGAGGCTCGGGGAGGTGAAGCAATTCAGCTGCGGTCACTGAGGGAGTGGGTGGGTGGTGGAGGCGGGATTCGAACCTGAGTCTCACCCCGGAGCGAGAATGCTCAATCCCCTCTCATTGCTTCCCTCTGGTGTCCCACCGAGGTACTGCAGGCCCAGCACAGGAGCCCGGCCTGGGGACCCTGGAGAGCCGCCTCTGGGGTCCGGACTGGGTCACCTTCCAACGTCGTTTGTCCCTGAGACTGTGGGACCCAAAGGTTTCAAACAGGTGGGAAAGAAGAGGTGCATTTTATCCCCCAAATGGGGTTCACAGACCCCTCCAATTAAAGTGGTGACCTTATAAGCAAAAAGACCCGCCTGGGGCCGCCGGGGCTGGCGCGCGGCTCTGGGCTCCGCGCCCGGTGTGGTCCTGGGCTGCAGGTACAGCGCCCCGCCGGGGGCACGTCCTCACGAGCCGCCCGAGCACTCATCACCGGCGAGGGCCAGCCCCGGAGCGGGCAAAAGGGTCACTGCAGATGAGATTCATTAGGGATCTCGAGATGGGATCATCCTGGACTTAGGGTGGGCCCTAAACCCAGTGTCTGGCGTCCTTATAAGAAGAGGAGGGGACTTGGAGAAATGAAAAGGCCACCAGAAGCTGCAGGAGGCCGGAAGGCTCCTCCCGAAGGGGCGTGGCCCTGCCCCTTGACCTCCGACCTCTGGCCTCCAGACCGAGAGGAGACGATTCCGCTGTAACCTCCGCACCTCACCTCGTCCAGGTTCCGGTGCCTCCTCCCGTGATCCCTGCCTCGTCTTCACGTGGTGTCCCCTCCTCTTCCTTCAAGGACGCCAGGCATTGGATTTGGCTAAATCCAGGATGACTTCATCTTGAGATCCTTAACTAATTACATATGCAAAGACCCTATTTCCCAGTCAGATCCCATTCTGAGGTCCCGGGTGGACATGATTTTGGGGGACAGTATTCAATCCCCTATCCTTGCCCAGACAGATGAAGAAGGAACTTTCCTGCCCTCAATATAAAGATCCCATGAGTGACCCAGACGTCAGTTATAAACACTGTGCTCCCCATGGCTTGGAACAGCCATGAGGCTCGGGCTGGGGATCTCACGGTCCTCCAGGTGGATTCCCAGCCCCTTCACCCCAAGAGTAGTGATTCTGGAGACTGCCCGGAAGGTTCTGGGGAAAGGATTAAGGGGGGCTGTCTGAATAAAGGCAGTCAGCACAGTGGGGTTTCCTCCCAGCTCCCCTAGTTTTAGGCTGTTCCACCTTTCTCCTGTTTCTGGGTCAATGAAGTGAGAAGATGGAAGGGGCTGGGCCATTTATAAAAAAATAAACTTTTTACAGAAGTGTGACATGTGACATATTTTAAGAGGAAAGCTGAATTTTCTCAAACTGATCCCCCCATGGAAGCCACACCCAGCTCAAGAGACAGTGCTCCCAGGGGCAGCTGCCCTCCGAGGGAGCAAGTCATCTGAACTTCTAACAGCAGAGAATAATTCTTTTTTTTAATTCAGGCGAAATTCATATAACAAGATAAACCAATCTAAAGCCAACAGTTTGGTGGCATTTAGTACATTTCATGTGTTGTGCAATCACCACCTCTGTCTAGTGCCAAAACATTTGCATCACCCTAAATTAAACCCCGTTCCCATTAAGTGGTCACTCCCCACCTTTCTGCCCCCACACCCCCACTTCCTGGCAACCACTAAGCTACTTTTTGCCTCTATGGATTTGCCTGTTCTGGACATTTCATATCAGTGGAATCAGACAATATGTGGCCTTATGTGCCTGGCTTCTTTCACTCAGCATCATGTTTTTGAGGTTCATCCATGTTGTGGGGATCAGCACTTCATTCCTTTTTAATGGCTGAAGACTGCTCTGGTAGGGAAGGAGCACTCTATCCATTTGTCTGTGGATGGGTGTTTAGATCGCCTCTACCTTCCGGTGCTGACACTGAATTGTGATTTTATATAAATGGAGTCATACAGAATGTGCTCATTTGTGTCTGGCTTTCACTCAAAATGAAGTGTTTGAGGTTGGCTGTGCCATTTTGGAGGGAAACATTTCGGGTCTTTTTTCCAACATCACCCACTGGCAGAGAGCACCGGTGCCCTGTCTTAGGGACAAGGGGGTTCTGTGGGCCAGATGTCCTGGTCTCCGAGGAGGTCCAGGTGGATCTCACAGGAGACCCCCAGAGCAGCTCCCTGGCTGATGTCAGAAGGCAGCGGGGGAAGGAGCAGGGAGCTGTGTGGGGACACGTCACACCGGACCATGTGTCGGCACCCCCACCCATGGAGGGCCCAGCCTCGCCCAGGGGTCTGGGCCTGTCCCCAGATCCCATGTGAAGGGCTCTGCCTAACAGCCCCTAGAGCAGTTGCTTGTTGTTAATTATTCAGTTTTGGAGCCCAAGCGTTTCTTACCTGGTGCTTCAATTAATTGCTTGTAAACACTCAGGAAAGCGGCCTCGGCCTCCTGACTTCTCTTACTAAGGGCCACCACCTTTGGAAACAATAAGAGAAAGAGTCATGTGTAACCATGGCATCCAGGTGTGCAAGCAAATTTGATCCTTTTCTATGTGTGCAACTGTGAAATGGAGGGTCTGAAGGGGAGGGAAATGCAGGTTAAAATACGGGCTCTGGAATTTAAAAAGCCAGGTTCAAATCCCAGCTCCACTGCTTCCCAGCTGTGTGACCTCAGGCAAGTCCCTGCCCCTCTCCGATTCTTGGATCCTCATTTATAAAATGGAGATAAAACAGAACCTGCCTTCCAGGCCTTCTTGCAACTGAAAATTAAAGCTCATGTAAGATATCAAATAGTGTCAGCAAATGTGGAAGCATACCAAAGGCGCTCTATAAATGCTTCCTGGCTGAATGAATAAATGGATGACCAGGTGGTGATGAGCTCCATCTACTCAGTCATTCCGTGGCGCAAGAATTTTCTCCTCACCCTGCCAATTAGAGCCGACAAGATGCCAGCAGGCCTGGGTGGGTCTCTCTCGCAGGGCTGGGGGGCCCTGCTGAATTTCTGGGACTTGGCACCATTTCACCCCTCCCCGCCCGGCTATGGATGCCAGAGCTCTGTCTTCAACACCACCTAGAATTTGAAAACCATAGTGGTTCTTCTAAGGCTGTGTATCCAATATGGCAGCCGCCAGCGATGTGTGGCTGCTGAGTCAGTCCCAGTTGAGATGGACCATGAGTGTAAAACACACACCAGATTTGTAAGACTTAGTATGAAAAAAGGATGTATATACCTCATCAAATATTTTTTTATATTGATTACATGTTGCAATGTTATTTTAAATATACTGGGTCAATAAAATATAATATTAAAATTCATTTCACCTATTTCTTTTTACTTTTTATAACATGGCCATTAGAACATTTAAATTTACATCTGGGGCTCAAAAATTATATTTCTACTGGACAGCACGGCTTGAAGGATTTATAAGGCCTATATGGGATTTATTTAAGAGAGGTGGAGAGAAATATATGGTGGATGTTGAATACGTGATTAAAAAAAAAGATCAGTTACAAAAGCTCCCTAAAAGTTTTCATTGTTATCTGAGAATGGTCCCTGACGTCTCACTTGTCGCTTAACAGTCTCTCATTCACTCAACAAACATTTCTTGAGCACCTACTATGTGTCAGGAGCTCTGGGCTGAGAACCAGCTGTGAAAAATGAAGACCCAAGCCCTGCTCTTATGGGGACTTGCAATCCAGCAGGGAGACAGAGTTTAAAGCCAAGTCGCCAGGTAATTCATTAATGACAAGTGCCAAATGCTTCAAAGGC
>PVKY010001232.1:0-33982 GCA_004027775.1 Bradypus variegatus
CTGTAACTGTGTAACCAAATAAACCCCCTTTTATAAAAGCCAATCCATCTCTGGTGTTTTGCATTCTGGCAGCATTAGCAAACAGAACACAAGTGAATAGAAAAAACACTGGAAGGAAACAGAAAATGTTAACAAAAGTTAACTTTAGTGGTAGAATTACATGCAAATGATTTTTATTTTATTTTTTCTTCTGCATCCCCCCCCTTTCTTAAACAGTAAAATATGCTACTACTTATCAGGGCAAAAATGGTATAATAAAATGGCAATGCTACAGGAACCAATTATAGAGATGCCCCATCAGGGCTGTGGGTGACCTGCCTGTTTGCATCCTCACAGGTCTTGGAACAACCTGTACTGTGTGCTCAGGAATAGTGAGTTGACTTTCTACAAGGATGCCAAGAACCTGGCGCTAGGGGTGCCCTACCACGGGGAGGAGCCGCTGGCCCTGAGACATGCCATCTGCGAGATTGCCGCCAGCTACAAGAAGAAGAAGCACGTCTTCAAGCTGCGGTGAGGGTCTCCCCATCCACGGCCCCTTCCCTGAGCCCTGAACCCTTTGAGCCCTCAGGACTGGTGGCTGGACTCGGCCTTAGCCATGTGGCAGAGGCCCACTGATGGGGACCAGCTCTGGGCATGAGCTGCCCCTCGGGGGTTGTCAAATCAAAGCTGACGGTCCAGATTTTTACCTCTCTCAGAAAGTGTTGTGCCGCCTGAGAGGCGTGGTCATTGAGCAGGCTCAGGGGACAATGGGGCCACCCAACAAGAAACGCTTTGTCCTCCTAGGCTGAGTAATGGCAGCGAGTGGCTCTTCCATGGAAAGGATGAGGTAAGTGCAGGGCCGGCCGAGCCCAGGTGTGGCTTACCTGGGGGCAGGTGAAAGAACCCCCGTCCAGCGGACCTCAGGCCTCCCTCAGAATGGGCAATGCTGGGCACAAGCCCCCTCCTTGGCCGGTGCCCCAAGAGGAGGTTTGGGGAGGTGGGGTGGCTGTGGCGCTGGCCGGGACCCGGTCCTGACCCTCCCCCCGCAGGAGGAGATGCTGTCCTGGCTGCAGGGTGTGAGCGCCGCCATCACCGAGTCCCAGAGCATCCGCGCGAAGGCGCAGAGCCTGCCCCTGCCCTGCAGCACCGGCCCCGACGGCGGCCTCGGCAAGAAAGACAAGGAAAAGAGATTCAGCTTCTTCCCCAAAAAGAAGTAGCAGTGGGCGGCGCCTCGCGCGCGGGACAGCCCGGGTGGACTGACGGGCGGACGCTGCGGGGCGCGGGCATGTGCGGGGATGAGCGCCCGGCTGCCGGGCCGGGGCGCCCGCGGACTTGACCTCCGCCGCGGCCGGCGCCCTCCTCCAGCCCGCTGCCCGGGCCGCCCGCTGCCTGCCGCCTGCCTGCTCCGAGTCGCCGGGCCGGCCCGGGTGGGGTCCCGGGACCCCACGCTGCACTGCAAACGCTGCCTTCGTCCGCCGAGCCCGGGCCGCGGGTCCCGGGAGCCTCCGTCCCCGCCCGCCGCGCCGCTCCGGCTTCCCCAGCACGGCCCGACGGAGGGCGAGCGCCGGGCTCGGCTCCGGGCAGAGGGGCTCCCCGTTCCTCTGGGATCCTCGGGGCGGGAAAACGGTTCTCCGAGGCACACGCCCTCCTCTCCCCACCCCTCCTACGGAGCTGACGGTGGGCCAGACCCGAGTCTCTTAAAAGCTAGAGAAGGCTGGGGTGCCTCAACGCTGCCCACTCCCCAAACAAGTCTTGCTGGGGCCCCACTCCCCACCCCGGTCGCCTCCAGGGAAAGGAAAAGGGAAGAGGACACTGTGAATGCCTGACCTGCCTGCCCACTAAGGACATGAGGAAGGAGCATTTAGATGGGCCCACAGAGCCCTAGCATTGGGCAAGGGGCTGCTGGGGGACCGAGGGGACAAGACAGAAACCAGGGCCTTGGGTGCCCCCCACATCTCCCCCACTGGGCTTCTTTTGAAGCTAGACTTTCACCTCAGGGGCCACCCACATCCCTTCTTTCCTCCTCCTCCGCTCCCCACAAGAAAGGGAGAAGGGTCCGTGGGTTCTGCAAGGAGCTTCCTGCTGCCCCTAGCCCTGTGCTAGAACCACAAATGATAATATGGAGGATCAGAAAGCTCAAACCGTGGTTAAGAACTTAGGGCTCAAGGCTGCCAGACCAAGAGGGGCAGATAGGTCTCTACACTGCTTCAGGCTCTGTCTCTTGACTCTGGGACCCTCCCCCAAGGCCCAGTAGCAGCCAAACTAGCAACATATGAATCAGATCCAGGACCCCTTAGGGTCACAGTGGAGGTCCCTAAATATAAGATGGACAGACACCTCAGCAGCTGGAGTAAAGCATCCCCAAACCAAATGGCCAATTGTGTCCTGTCTGCAGCTGGTACTCTATTAGGGAATCGGTTGGACAGACAGCAAAGTTTACCATCCATCACCCTGGGGTAGGCAGTGTGGCCAAGCCTGGGTAGATGCATCACTGCCCATGTGACTCAATGACCCCTGGACGGCTGGGGTGGGAGCCACAAGGTGTGGTACTCCCTGATCTGCCTCTCCTGGCCTTGGGTCTTGGGAATCATATGGGAGCAGAGGTCACCAAATACCTACCACTTCCCATCCCCTGGCACAGCTAAAAGGGGCTCTGCAACCTCCATCACCAGGGATACCTTTCCTTGTGCTGCTAAGGACAGACTTCTAGAGGGAAGAGACTACTTGTTCCACAAGGATTTCTCCCATCACTCCACTCTGAAAGCAATACAGCTCCAGCCCGGCATCTTAACTGGGGTTGGGCCCAAAAGGGGGGTCAAGTTGGGGCAGCAGGGATCTTCCCCAGAGGAGATGGTAAAGGTCCTGGGGTCTGCAGTTGCTATTTCCATCACCTTCCCCATGGAAGAGGCCTTAGATGTCCTGAGAGGATTTCTCGGGAAGTGGGTGCGGCTCAGGTAGAAGCCACAGGGGTGGGCATCCACAGGCACTAGGCCTTCCCAGGAGCCCTTGGTGCTGATCAGTGCTGGCACAGCTCAGAGATCAATGATCCAATACTACCCATATCCTGTGGGCCTGGCACCATGTCAGCCAACTTCACGCTGACATGAAAAGGTCCACAGAAGGGAAGAAATTATCTCATGGCATCCGAGTTCCTCAGATCAGGTGTTCCCACCTCTGCAGCCAGGGTCTTCAGTTGGCCTCAGTGCATCTAACCCTGCAGCCCTCTTGGCATCAACAGGACACCCAGTGTGCCATTCACCTCTTTCTACACTTGGGGAAACCAAGGCATGAGGCAATAAAGAAGGCTTCTATCAGAAGTCACACTGAAGGGAGTGTCCTACTTGGGAGCAGAGAGCAGGTCCTTGCTGAAGGGCAGATGGTGGCAAAAACCTCTCTCAACTGTTTTCCTAAGCCAGTCTTTAGGAGCCAAGGGATAAGGGGTTAACTTATCCCCTCCATATGTGCCCAAGAAGCACCTTAAGTGAGGGAATGTCCAGCAGGCAACTCCACAGTCCCAAGAATGAAAGGACCCCAATGGAAGAGCCAGGATGTCACACTGCCCCAAGGTCCCCGCGGGCAAGGGCAGCCAGCTGCATATAACCCTCCACCCATCGCCAGCTCCTTACACATCCCTCCCATGTCACACAGGCCCCAAGACGCTCAACCAACAGGACTGAAACAGCTGTGGGCAATCCTGAAATACACTGGGTTAAGCTCCCTGTGCCCTGGCAAGATTGTTCTTTCTTTTCTCCTTATATTTTCTACTTTGCAGTCTGATCTTCAACAGTATTCCAGTACTAGGATGACACACCCCCAGTTCACACCAGCATAACAGGCTTCCTCCCCAGGGCAGTTTTCGAGGAAGCTCCTTCTGGGCGTGGTCAGGCTGTCCTCCTTCCCCTCTCCTTCCCCCTCTTGGGCCCCGGCCTCAACTGACTCTGAGGAAGGCAATGGAGGGTCCTCAGGCTGCCCCCCTCCAACCCTGCCTCCACTAACACCCATAATGGGAGACCCGCGGTGGTTTCGCTTCCCCTGCACACCACTCCTCCTCCTGCCTGCCTGTCGCAGGGCAACTGGGGTCCCCTAAGCTGGTCGCAGATCCTCCTCCTCCCTCAGTGGGACGGGGTGGAGAGCCAGAGGAGGAAGAGGACAGCAGGCCACACGGCCTGGTCCCTTCACAAGCTCAGGGAGGACCCAAGGGAGGAGGTGGCTGCAGAGATGCAACCCTGTTGGGCGGAGACTGCGAGCTAGGGCTGGCCCTGGGGCCGGCTGGGCCTTGTCCTCCACCTGCTCAAATGTGCTTCCATCAACCAGAAGAAACCCATTTACTAGTTTTTCTAATAAATCGATAATGCTCCATATTTCTCTTTTGGCTTCCCTTGACTAGTCCTTGTTTTCCTTTGCAGTGGGCCAAGGAGCCCCCCCGTGAGCACAGGGTGGGGATCAGTGAGCAAGGAGGAGCTCCTGTGTCCACTGTGGAGACAGAGGGACAGCCGGGCTCTCTGGCTTGTCTCTGGGTGTCTCATGGGGCCACTGCAGGCAGTCAGGCCCTGTGCCTTCCCCGAGACCCGAGAAGAGCTCCCTCGTTGACGCATTCAACTAACTTGAGGGCCTGCTGTGGGCACCATGTTTGCTAAGCAAAAGTCATACACCTTTCTTCACAGAGCTCAGGCGAGCATCTGGCCAGTGGTCTCAGCCCTCACTGAACATCAGAATCCCCATGCCTTGCACTCAGCTCCAGAGGTGCAGTTTCTTTGGTCTGGGTGAAGCTTTTAAAAGATGATTCTAAGGAGCAGTCAATAAAGACAACTGGCCTGGCCCAAGGTTCCCAGACATAGCTAGATGGTTACATAAAGATCACCCAGGGAAGGTGCTGGCTGTAACTTGCCAGGCCCCACCTCCTGAAGAGTCTGAGCCAGGGGGTCGGGGAAGCTGCTCCCAATTTACAGAGGACAGAGCCATGGTGTCAGGGCTGGGACCAGAACCTGGGTGTCCTCACTCACTTCGGCGTGGTTGTGGCTACTCAGTGCCATATCCCAGCTCGCCTGGTAGGAGTCAGCGGCTGTCTTCTCAGTAACTGTGGAGGTCCACACAGACCGTTCTGGCCAGCTGGTGGAGGGAGGGCTTGCTCTGCCCTGCTCTGCATCTGAGCAGCCTTCACTGCCCTCAGATCTCACCTGCACCTCGCTAGGCTCACTGGACCCATCTTCAGATTGAGTCTGAGAGGGGTGCAAATACTGCCTGGGCCCTGCAGCCCCCTCCTCCAAGGCCCCAGCCAAAAGACACTGGGAAAAACAATGCCGGTCCGCCATGGAGAAAGGGCAGAAACCTTATGAAGAAATTGGGAAGCGTTCCTAACCCTATGAATCAAAGACACTTTTGAGAATTGGATGAAAACTGAAGCTCCATTCCAGAACAATGCACATGCCTCTCTCACCCAGTGCTGCATGTCACTTTAAGACATTTTGAGTCTCCAGGCTCAGACTCCTTGCCATCTAGAAGGTCTCCTGGGAAATGGAGAGTTAAAGCCATCAGATATTGTTAAGAGTCTGCCTGTTACAAAAATGTTCTGTTCACTATCTCCCTCCCTCCTAAGTATTTTTAGTCCAACTTTGGCCCTTGTGGTAAAGAGCTAAAGGCTGACAGGGAGGGGCCTCCACCCCAGAGAGGACCCCAGGGCTGTGGATAGACAGTTCCGGGGGGGTGGAGGCAGCAGAGAACAAGATCCCCCCTGCATACGCCCCTGCGGGCCTCTCACACCAGAACCCTAGAGCCTTGTGCCTCGTGAACATAGATGACGAATGAGTGGATGAGGACAGAACAACTCACGAGTCCCTGGCCCAGGCCACCCCAGCCAGGCCCCAGTAAGGAGGCCACACACAGGTCGGTTGGTCAGCAGTGGTTATTGCACCATTGGCAAATAATGAAATGTGTGTACATTAGAGACAATCACAGGGGCAGCAAGACAACCCTCAAAAGTACCTGAACTGAGTCACTTATATTCTTAACAGGAGGGGGACACACAACAGAAGAGACATGCTCACGGGCACACACGCACGCATGTACAAATGTCACACAGACTGGGAAGCAATAAATTATTGGCCTCATTCTTGCCTGGATCCTAAGTACAGGCACAGTTAAAGAGCAAAGCCTCCCCAGGCCACTTCCCCCATCTCCCCTGGGAGTGGCAGTGGCCAGCCTACCCTGGAGGCCTGAGCAGTGCTTTGTCTCCCTAGGATGGGGTGAGCTTAAATATTTGGCTTACCAGAGAAGACTATGTACAAGGGAAATAGCCACACCAGCTTCATAGGGGGAGAACAGCTCGTCTGGGCCTGTGGGGCGTTGTCGCAAGCCTCAGGGGCGTGCCCGTGCCTAGCACAGGTAGCAGGTAAGGACTCACTTGCTGGGTACACTGGACACTGGAACATTTCAGAAGACAGCAGAGGGGCAAACATTTCCAAGGACACTGGGGTGGGAGTGGGGGAGCTCCTGTGAGCCAAGGAGAGCCCAGGCTTATGGGGAAGCGTGCAGAGGTTTTCACCTTCCCCCATATGTCTCCTCCCTCCCCCAAGGAGCCAGAGTCAACCTATGGAGTTCAAGGCCTGGAATTTCTCCCGCAGGTTTCTCACTCTGCCCTGCTGGCTTGTGTCCGCTGGGTCCTTGTGGCCCTCTTCCTTCAGCCAGTACTCTGCAGCCTCCTGGGAATTCTGGCCCTGCCCCATTATGGTAGGTCCCCAACCATTGCCGTGTTCCTCCAGTCCCTCGGTGGGGCCTGACAGGGGCCCCTTCTCTATCACAATCACCCGCCGGTTGTTCTCCAGGGTGAGGTCTGCAGTGACATACAGGGCCTCACCTCCACCTGGCCTGCCTTGGGGTGGTGCCCCAGGAGGCTGGGGCTGGGCGGCCTCCCTGCCTCCTCGGCCCTTCTTGGCGTTGAGGCTGCTACAGCGGCTCACTCCTCCCGAGGGCAGAGGCTCCATCATGTTTTCAGGTACCGAGCGGCTCCGGTTGACTGGGGGGCCACGGGGCCGGCTGCCCTCGGCCTGGAGCACCTTGTCGCGGGAGGCATACTTGGAGCGAAGCTCTCGGACATCGGGCCAGTTGAAGGTCTCAGTGTCAAGGGGGCTGAGGGGGCTGCGGGCAGAGGGCCGGATCCCAGATGAGTTGGTCCTCGGGCTGACATCAGGGGGGCTGAAGGAGAACGGCCGCAGGGACGTCTCCCCAGCAGAGCAGGGCTTGGGGGGGCTGTGCTCCTGGACCACTGTCTGCTCATAGTTGAGGAGGGACAGCACCGGCTTCCTTTTACCTATCAGGAGAAGGAGAGCTGCCTGAACCAGTGGCAGAGGCAGTGCACTAACTTTCCCTGAACCATCTGGGACTAACTTTCTAGACAAGGCTGGTTGTTGGGATTCTGAGTGTGATGAGAGAGAAATTTCATCTACCATCCATAGCCCCTTTAACAAAGGGAAAGGAGAAAAATAAGAAAAGGCAGCAGAAAAGAAGTGTGTGCCAGTATGGATATATTATGCCCCCCAAGAAAAAGCCAGGATCTTTTAATCCAATCTCATGGGATATTGGGATTAGGTTTTCCATGGAGATGTGACCCACCCAACTGTGAGTGACACCTTTGTTTAGGGTGTGACCTCTGATGGAATGTTTCCATGGAGGTGTGGCCCCACCCATTCAGCGTGGGTTTTGATTATTCCACTGGAGTCTTACAAATGAGCTCACAAACAGAAGGGCCTCAGAGCTGCAACTGAGAGACATTTTGAAGCCACTGAAAGCTGACACTGACATTTTGGAGAATGCCACTTGTAACACAACCTGGGAGCAAGCAGATGCCAGCCACGTGCCTTCCCAGCTAACAGAGGTTTCCCGGATGCCAATGGCCATCCTTCAGTGAAGGTACCCTATTGTTGATGCCTTACCTTGAACAGTTAATGGCCTTAAGACTGTAACTTTGTAACCAAATAAACCCCCTCTATAAAAGCCAATCCATTTCTGGTGTTTTACAAAATGGCAGCATTAGCAAACCGGAATGGGGGACATGGCCACATTTCCTCCAAAAGTCTCTGCTGGAGAGGAACAGCTTGGGGGAGGGCTGTGAAAGGGCCTTAGGGGTGCAGGCTTGGCCCCGTGTTAGACTGGCTGCCCAGGCACAAGAGCTCACCCACCCACTCTGTGGCCCGGGGTCCAGCCTCTCTCTCTGGTAGAGACCTTCGGCGGTCACTTGCACCAGGAGCCAGCTGGCTCCTGGCTGGCTCCTCTATCTCCAGACTTGCAGGAGGAGCCCACCCCGTCCCCAGTCCTTAAGGGTACCTGTGCCACCCAGTGGTTCTCCAGCCTCCTTGTGCAGGCAGGGAATGGTGGGGCTCTTCCTGTCCCTCTCAGGAGCCGCCTTTCCCCCCTGCAGTGGCAACCTGGCCGCCTCCGACTTGCTGCTCTTGATCCGGAGGCTGTACTGGCGGGCCAGCTGGTAGACCTTGTTTTTGACGCGCTCGCTCACGTGGCCGTCTATCACATGGGAGAGCTGCACAATGCGAGGGTGCAGCGGAGTCACCAGGTCCCCCTGTGCACTGCTACTCAGCTCCTTCACCAGCTCCCTCAGTTCCCGGGCCAGGTGGGAAGGGCTGGGCCGCTCGGTCGGGGAGGCGCTCTCCGGCGAGGCAGTGGCCGATTCCTCGGTGATGGCGCCCAGCTCGTGCTCCTCCAGGATGAAGAGCGGCTCGTGCAGGTCAAAGCCATTCTCCTGGCCCTGGCCCTGGCCCAGCCCCTTCCGAGGGCTCTCCCCGGAAGAATCCATCCCCTCCCAGAGCTTCAAAATTTCCGAAGAAGGTCGGAACTCGGCATCTGTGATGGGAGCTGGGTCCCTGGAGCACCCCTGGCCCGGTCCAGGTTGCTCAAACAGGGCCCACGAAGCTGGTCGGGAGCCCACCTGTCTCTTGTGCCCTGGAGGAGCTGTAGGCTCTGGGTCTGGCCTGGGAAGGCTGTTGATCCTGGAGACAGAGTTTTTCACCAGCCCTTTGGGGATGTAGGAGAGGCTCTCCCGGCGCCGGATACTAAAGCCCGCATCCTGGTGCTCTGCGTTCTCATAATAGCTCTTGATTCTGTCCAACAATAGCCGATCCCGGGAGGAAAGCATTGAGTCCTTCTTGCAGGGGGCCCTGTCGGGTTCTGCTGAGCAGCCTGGGCTTGGGGGCTCCATCCCATTGACAGAAGGGCTGCTCTCTACGGCCACCCCCTCGCTGTTGTCCACTTCTGGGGGGAGCTGGGAGCTGAGGGAGTCCGTGGTGCTGCTGCACCAGGCTGGGACCCTCTCGCTGCTCTCCAGGCTGAGCGTGCTGCTGCTGCGGCTAACCAGCCGCGGGGTCCCAAAACCACTGGCCTTGCCGTCCTCCAGCGCCAAGCTGCTCCGCCGGGAGAAGCTACTGACAAACCGCTCAGCGATGATGCTGGCCTGGTCCAGTACAGATGGTGGCAGGAGGCTCTCGGGCTCCTGGGTGGCCCCCATTTCCTCCTCCTCCTCCTCACTGCTCAGGGACTTGAGGTCCTCAGTGCTCTCGGCCACCACGAAGTCCACCATGTCACCTGGGTGACCCATCCCCAGCAGCCCCTGGGGGGCACCCAGCTGTGTTTCCAGGACTTCTGGAGACTCCATGTCTGAGGACATCTCCTCAGTGCTGGGAACTTCCAGGTCAGCAAAGACCTCCTGCTCTGTCCCAGGCTCAGGATCTGGCTCAACCTGGAACACAACAGAAAGTTCACGTGAGCAGAAAACCTTCTCCATGAGATCCAGACGATGAGGGAACAGCACATCTTCCTAAAACCCAGTGAGAGGGGGCTGCACTTTGGGACTGAGGGCAATCAGCATAATCACTGGCTCAAAAGTAAGGCAGCTTCCAGATGGAGTCGAGAGGTCACTCTGGTGGACATTCTTACACACTATATAGATAACCCTTTTTAGGTTTTAATGCATTGGAATAGCTAGAAGTAAATACCTGAAGCTACCAAACTCCAACCCAGCAGTCTGGACTCCTGAAGATGTTTATATAACAATGTAGATTACAAGGGGTGATAGTGTGATTGTGAAAACCTTGTAGATCATACTCCCTTTAACCAGTATATGGATGGATGAGTAGAAAAATGGGGACAAAAAGCAAATTAAAAATAGAGTGGGGAGGGATGATTTGGGTGTTCTTTTTACTTTTATTTATTCTTATTTTTAGTTTTTCTGGTGTAAGGAAAATGTTGAAAAAAATAGATTGGGGTGATGAATGCACAACTATATGATGGTACTATGAACAGCTGATTGTACAACATGGATGACTGCATGGTATGTGAATATATCACAATAAAATTGAATCTAAAAAAAAAAATTTGTGAGGCAGCAGGTCCTTAGAGAAACAAGCATGATCAGGTCCCTTGGTCACTTTGCAGCTGGGGTGCTGGGCCCACATCCTGAAACTCAAGGAAAATCCTAGAAACACGGACAGGGTGGCAGCACCTCTCGGGCAGCCTGCCAGGGAACTACAGGGACCAGGTGGGAACACACAGCACAGGGTCAGGCTCTGTCCAGTTTTCCCAGGGCTTCTGCTCTCCCAGCCACCCCACAGAGCCCATTGGTAAGGCCTAGGGGCTCACCACCCAGGAGTTCTGGGGTTCAAACACAAGCATGAGCAACACCAGCAGCTCCCAACTTCCCTGGGGGAGGATCAGGGTCCCGAGAGTAACACAACCATGTGCTGGAACCTTGCCAGAGGGTGGGGCTGGGAATTTGGCTCCTATGAGCCGGCCTCAGTACCTGTGGGCACAGCACAGACTCAGCATATGCCAGGCCAGATGGACAAGGAGGGGAGAAAGTTGCAGAATTCCCATTTGATCACCTTGAAGGTAATTTGAGCCATAAAACTGGCCAGCACAGGCAGCTTGTGAGAGAAGTTTTTTGGAAAAAGAATGCAAAGAACTCTACATTCTGAGACATCAAACCTGATTCCATTTGTTCTAATCCAGAACCTTCCAAACAAGACCCACGCTCTGGAATCTGGACTAACTAGCACAGTAGCCATCAGCCATGAGTGTCTGCTGAGCATGTGAAACGTGACCAGTCCAAATGGAGATCTGCTGTAAGCAAGGGTAACATCACCCCAGATTTCAAAGGCTTCATAGAAGAAAAAGTCTCGAATATGTCATTAATAATTTTTATTTTGACTACATGTTCAAGAGATAACGTTTTGGATATACTGGTTTAAACAATATACTTTAAAAATTAATTTCACCTGTTTCTTTTACATTTTTTTATGTGGCTACTAGGAAATTTAAAGTTCACCCATGGCTCACATTCTAATCTTACTGACTAGCTCAGCTTTGGGCTCTTATCCAACATCACCCAGGTCTCTCAATCTTGTCCTGGCTGTGACAGCCACCCTGGGGTCTAGCCTTACCCTCGTGATCTTTTTTGGTAACTTTGGGAACGTGAAGGACTCAGTTCCACACAACCCACTGGCAACATGGGGTTGTGGGAGGGGGCTTCTGGGTCCAAGACCTCAGCCCACTGTCAGGTAAGTCACTCAGCCTCTCTAGGCCTGTTTCCCTTCCCAGGCTGTTATAGGGGAAAGGGAGAAATAAAATATCTGATATGTAGGAGGTATCCAGTAGATATTAATATCCTACCCCTTTATATAGTATGAGTTCTTGGGAAATGTACACAGAAGTGTCAAATGCTAGAAGAGCAGGATCTATACAACCTACTCTCAAATGTTTAGAAAACAGATATATAGATATATTGATAGACTATAACAGACTGATCCAACAAATGTGGCAAAATGCAAAAAGTTGGTAAATCTGGGGATCTGGGTGGGGGTATGTTGGAGTTCTGTGTATTGTTTGTTTGTTTTGTTTTGTTTTTGTACTGTTTTGGCCACTTTCTTGTAAGTTTGACGTTATTTCAAAAGAAAAAAGTTCCCTACCCATTGTCCAGGTGGGCCAGGGGTGGTTTAAATGTGGCACACTGGTGGGTGCAGGGCTTTGTGCCCTGTACAAAGTGACCAATCGAGGGGGGGCTGAAATCCATCTAGCTCACTTCATGAGCTGTGCCGCTTAGCATGGGACTGCATCTGCCCAAGAGGCATCTTTTCCTAATTTGTAGAAAGGAGCTGTCTGCTCACCAAGCCGTGCACCTCTAAGTTGGACAGGCTTTCTGAAGAGCTGAGAGTCCCAGTCCCATGAGTGGGGGATCCCACAGGCCTGAAAGCCACACCTGCAGACCTGGATTTCTGGGCTCCAGGGACCTCCACACTCACCTTCTCCCCGCTACTCCCCCACCTGCTGGCTGCTCAGATAGCTGCTCACCTCTGGCACAGAAGAGACGGACTCGATGCTCATGCGCTTCTCAGCACTAGTTGGAGACCGGACCTGGGGCCTTCTGTGGCCCTGGGAGCCTTCTGACTCCCTGCGCCCCTTCCCCTGCAGCAGGGAGAGGGCAGACATCAGCTCCCAGGACGACTGGGTGCTGGTCCCTCCTGCATCCCAGCATAGGCAGCCCCTCCCCAAGCCCCAAGGGGGCTGGGCTGCGCCAAGTCAGCCTTGGATCTGAGCCATTTCAGAGTCAGACTGAACTGCCAGGCGTGGGGATGGAGAAATCCTGGCCAGGCGTGTGGCCTCTGGCTACAGCCCAGACCTCTGGAAAAGCCCAACCTGCCTTCCCATCCAGGCCAAGTGAACTTGACCTTCCCAACCCCACTGTGTGCTGGCTTCACCCCTTCCTGACCACCCTGCACCCCATTAGTCATGCTGATTGGATAGTACACTGGTTAGCACCCAGAACTGGAACAGCACATGCCAGGGGCTCACCAGGGCATGACAGTGAGAGAGGGGGTTAGGAATGCTGATGGCAGGAGTCAAGGGAGGGAGGGGGGGAGACTCTCGGCAGGCAAGCACATGCCAGGGAACATGCAAGGAGGAGGGGAGATCAAAGAGACACCTCACCATAGCGCCCCGGGAGAAAAGTAAAGCGTTGGCCCGATAGTGCCAGCAGTGGAGGGCGGCCAGCAGGGAGCTGGCAAAGTCAGCTACCTGCTCCGCCACTGCCAAGCTCTCCTCCTCCTCCTCCTCCACCTCCTCCTCTGAGCCTGGGGGCTCTGGCCCGGGCCCCTTCTCGCTGCCTTCATGCCCTGCCAGGTCCTCCAGCGAGACCTGAAAGGCCTGATCTTCCTCCTCCTCTTCCTCCTCCACCACCTCCTCCTCCTCCTCCTGATCCTCCTGGGCAGCCCCTTCCGCCTCCGGCTGCAGGCCCCGAGGACGGCGGTGCTGCCCAAAGTCCAGGAGTGTGCCGGCACTGCCCGCGTGCTGTTCAGAGCACAGGAGCCCTCGTGACCAGCCTCCGGACCACCTCCCCTCTTCCTGCCCATGGCTGGGGTGGGGAAGCTTCATGCACAAAGCTGCTTCTAGAATCCCAACCCCTGGTGGAGACCAGGGCTCAGTGAGGAGCAGGGGAGCTTCACGGTGAGGTGGCTGGGGCCTGGGAAAACAGACTGGGGCCTGGTCCAGAACTCAGGATCTAAGGGGCCTGCCTGGCCCAGAGGGAGGGAGAGACAAGAGGATCCCAGCTGGGCAGGCCACCATCAGGGTGCCATCCTCGGAAAAGGGTACAGAAGGGTCCGCAGGGGCAACTCTGGGACCCTCAGAGAGCCCAAGACACAGTAGGTGCTTGACAGCAGTTGTTGAATGAATGAAGGTAGTGGGACCTGGAGGGGCCCCCAGGGCTGACCCGGATGTCCAACCCCCCAGCCAGCCAATCCCCTCCCCCCAGCCCCACTGCCCACTGGCCTTACCTTCATTCCCACTGCTCTGGCTGCTGACACCACCACGTCCCCTGCACAGGGCAAGAGGGAGGGAGAGGAGGTCCACACGCAGGAGAAAGAAACTCTTTTAGCGGCCAGAGGCCCAGAGCCCCTGGGGAAGGTCTCACTGGGGGTCTGTCCACCCAGGCTGTTACCTGCCCCACCTCCCACCCACACTTACAGGCTGCCCCCTCCCCAGAGCTCACGGGGAATGGCCATCCACACTCACCTTTCTCATTCAGTTGCCTGAGCAGGCGTCTGGTCGGCTCTGCGGAGGAAAGCAAATGGGCCCGGTCGGCAGCGGGCCAGGAAAGAGCTGCAGCCGGCCCTGGTCCTGAGCTCCCAGCACCACCTGCCCATCACCAGCTCAAAGTCCGCTCTGGCTCGGCTCCCGGAAGCCCTAGGGAGGCTGCCCTCCACAGTGCCACCGAGCCCCTCACACCTGCCCAACAGGGAGGCCAGACCCAGGCCGCTGGCATCCAGCTCCGGGGACCCCCACTCTGACCACCAGCCCCGCCTGCCCACACATCTCGGCAGCAGTGCACCTCACCCAGGGCCCTCGGTCCTGGGGCCACAGGGTGGAGAGCAGAGCCTCATGCTGCTCCGCTGAGATCAACTAGCCATGCTTCTGGAGGCCCCTGGGTCCACCTCAAGCCCCAGCCGTCCTTGCAGGGAGCTCCTCGGCATGTCAGCTGCACCCACCACCAAGTCCCCTCAGAGAGCACCCCGACTAGAAAGCAGAGGTCGCACCCAACTTTCTACGGCCCTTAAGGCCTGGCACCACGAAGCCTCTCTGCCTGCTGGGGAATGTTGCCCGGCTGAACAGGGGGCGACCAGGCTCTGGGGACAGGATACAAAACACGTCCATTAGGCTGATGGTGTCTCCACCATTTACCCCAGCTTTTCTGGGGACAGATTTGAGACAAGAGGGCAGGGGTAAGAGGACAATGTCTCAGGGACCTCCCTCGACAGAGCCCTGGCCTTGGCCCACCCCTATCCTTGCCCAACTGGCGTTAAGTGGGAGGCCTGGGGATGGCCACACTTTTCTATAAACTTAGAACCAGAAGGAAAGTCTACTGAGGGCTTCCTGGGCAGAAGAGCATATGGAAGAATTTTTTTCTACAGAGAAATATATACATGCATGTGTGTGTACAAACATGGACATACACTCTTTCTGCATGAATATAAGTAAACACTCAATTATTTTTAAACTGAGAGAAATATAACATATTCCACTCTTTCATTTTAAAACCTGTAATCAGGAATACTTAAAATAAACGACAAACAATGTAGGATAAAGCCACAGTAGCTTACTGATCCACAGTACACTGGTAGGTCCATCTCAGCTCTCTGGAAGTAGGAGCAGAAAGGCCTCTGGGCAGCGAGGGCAGATGGCAAAGCCCAGGCTCTATAGCTCCCACACACAGCCTGGGTCCTCCCTCTCAGCGAATCTCAGGCTACTTTTACACACAGTTTCCAAAAGCTCCATCGAGTGATTTCTGACAGATTTCTAACAGAAGACAGGCTGCTACAGGCAAACACGCTAAGGCCCATGAGAATGAACATTTTTCAGTATTACGGAAGAACTGTAGAGATGGCTACAACACCTCAAATACAAGCTATCTCTGTGGTAACCGACAGCCCAGCCACCCCAGCCACCCAGGGGAATCTGGCAGTGCACGTGCCACCGACGGCTCCAGCACCTGCCGATTCAGAAAAGTGTGAATTCAACTGGGTCAGCATCCTCCATCTCACAAGGCCCCGAAGTACAACGTCTGTTTTAGAAAGGTCTATTTCATAATGGTTAGCACTAAAAACAAAGTGAACTCTTTTAGCGTTTACAGAGTAGAACCTCAGCCTCATGGGAATTTCAGTCTCTAAAATGGCTCATTTCCTGGGTGCCTTGGAAAACTGAAGTTGTGACGCTAACAGTGGGATGATAGTATTCCTGTTATTCCCAGCACCATCACTTAGGGAGCACATCTATGTGCTTTTGAACCTATGCCAGGGCAATAAGAGAGGGATGTTAGAGGGACAGGGACATACAAAGTAGCACCCCCAGTTTGAGACTCTTAACATAGGGTACACATAGCAAATTTGTCCAGATTCCAAAATCACCCTGAATAATGCCAAACAAAACAAAAATGCAAAACCCTTCCCAAAACTGCTCAGCTCCATCTTCTAGAAGACCAAAACCCAAAGAACAGTTCACACAGGTGTTCGGGAATACAGGGGGCATGTCCAACCAAAGCCCAGTGGAGAAACAAACTGGGACAGTCCTCTCAATGACTCCAAAATTGTTCTCTCCAGGAGTCTTCACCCCAACTCCCACCTCATGTAAAAAGCTGGCAGGCACACGGCTTAGGCCAAACCTGTCCTTCAGCCTCAAATGAAAGTTCAAGTGAAAACAGACTTAGAAAACACACATACACACCTCGCACCACGGGACTCAGAATAAAAGCAAGGTTTTTTCTTTCTAAATAGACTATTCATTCCAGTCAATCCAAGAGCATAATAGCAAGCCCAGTAATGG
The DNA here is from genome assembly GCA_004027775.1 of Bradypus variegatus. Classification (NCBI taxonomy): domain Eukaryota; kingdom Metazoa; phylum Chordata; class Mammalia; order Pilosa; family Bradypodidae; genus Bradypus; species Bradypus variegatus. The sequence continues at coordinate 16,351 of PVKY010001232.1, forward strand.
AAAAAAACCGGGGAGAGGAAAACTTTTTCCTAAGACCCAAAGTAAATATTACCCATCTGGACTTGGTGCCACTTGCAGTCTAATTTGTTTTCCCCAAGTCCTGCTTCTGCTCTGTTGTTGCAGGACTGGGCTGGGGACCATCCGTGATCCCAGGTGGCAAAGGAGGGAGGATTCAATTGCAGGGGAGCTAAGAAGCAATCCCAAGAGCTGAGTGAACAAGTGTCCTGAGGGCCTTGAAAAAGGTGGGCTGCCAAACCCCAGCAGGCAAGAAGGCCCAGAGGCGGCTGCTGGGTGGGCAGCCTGGGTGCAGGGAGAAGATGCTCCCTGGATGCCCCTCGACCCTGCCTCCTGCCCTGTCCTAGGATTCCTGGAGAGGTGAGAGAGGCAGCCCCAGGCATGGCTACCGACAGTCTCTGAAGAGGTCTCTCTGCCCGCCCAGGCCCTCCCTTACCAGATTGCCGGCGCCCCTGGCGTACATGGGTGGACACCTCATCCTGGGAGGACCAGGCCTTCTTCAGCCGCTCCGGGCTACAGCGGTACCGGGTGGGATCTGCACACAGGACACTGACAATCAGGCCTCTGGCTCCCTGTGACTGCCCGTGCCCTCTGCTCACACTGTGCCCACATCCCACCATGCCTCTGCTGCCCACCCCAGGGCCAAGATCCGGAAGCCTCCAATACCCCTCCTCTTCTGTCTCTTCTGTCCTACAGTAGCCCGGGAGCCCCACCCCTTGGTGGCAACAGGGCCACTAGCCTTGCAGTGTATACCCCCATCCCTGGCAAAAGGAGCCTCCCCCTCTTCCCTGCTCCCTGAAATACAAGCATGAGGCAAAGCTTCCCCAGGGTGCAAGCTGACCTAGATAGATGTCCACAGATAGGGACAAAATAGACAGAAAAGGGTACACTTACAATAGGAATCCATTTCCAAGATGGCTTCCTTGGCCTGAAAGGGGAAGGGAAGCAACCAGTTATGACCTTGCTATGTGCGGTACTGCCCCCACCCCACCCCAGCCCCGGGCTTGAGCTCAGCTCTGGCTGCTCCAGGAGCACCCACAGTGCTGCGCTGAGACCAATGTCCAGAAGCAGAGGCCCCAGCAGACGCTCGGGAGCTGGCTCTGAGGGCAGCCCTCTCCCCGCACCCTTCTCAGGAGCTAGCCTGGGAGCTTGCCTTCTGGGGGATGGTGGTGTGGTGGTTCTCCAGGATGAGCCTCTTGATGTGGTGAGTCCAGTTCCGTTTCTCCTCCACGGTTCTGGCCTGAAGGGACCCAAGGGAGAGGGGCCCAGGGATCATCACCATAAGGCCTGAAGCTGCCCGGCCCGGACTGTGCTTCTGCCAAGATGGCAGACTGCTGGGGCCCTGGTGAGGGTGTCGCGACCCCTCCAAACCCAGGGAAGTACACACAACTCTATATCACAGAGGAAGACACCAAGGCTCCATGCAGCCGAGGGAGGGGAAGAGCCGGGTTCCACACGCAGGTGGGTTTGGTTCCGAAGCCCCTCTGGCCTTGTCCTGCCGCCCCATCGCCCCAGCCAGTCCCTCACCTGGATGCTGTACTGCTGTTTGCTGTGCTTGTAGTGGGTGACAGTGAAGCACAGGGAGTCTCGAGCGCTTTCGATCAGCATGAGGGAGGAACACTGGGGGCAGAGGAAAAGGGCAACCAGGTGTGAGGGGTGTGGCAGCCTGGGGAACACAGGGGGAGTAATCTTGGAAAGATGGAGCCGTGTCCACACTGAGCCCAGGGGCTTGATGATGCAGGACAGAGAGGGCAGCCTGGGCCCACTGGGAAGAGGAGGAGAAGAAAGTGGCAGCTGGTTACCGGGATGTGACCCTTGTAGACAAAGTGATCGCCCCGCTTCTTGGTGATGAGCAGTGCCTTGTCAAAGAGGAAGAAGGCCCTCTCGTTGCGCACGCGGTGCACACGGAAGGTGCCCTCGAGGACCAGCTCTCCGTAGGTGGTCAGGTCTGGCCCCTTCCAGTTGATGAGCAGCGACTGAATCTCCTGCAGCAGAGAAGTCCCCGACCCCCAGAGCCAGGCTGCTTATGACCCCGCTGGGGACCGCACAGGGCCCCAGGAGGCTCACGCAGACCCCACCCCCCAGGCCTGGGTCCCCCAGAGAAGCCTGCCCCCACTGGGGCCTACCACCCCAGCTGCTCCCAGCAGAACCACCAAATGCCCTTCTCCAAGGCGGGTTTCCCTCCAGCCGCCCAGCCCGGCAGCACCTGGAGCCGGACCGCGTGCTCGTGCCTCCTCTTCATGTCGTTGATGTACCAGGCCACGCAGGTCATGGTGTCAATGGCATCCTCCACCACCTCGAAGCCGTCCTCTTCTTCATCAAAATGTTTAGCGATTTCCTGTACCAGACAGAGGGGTTTGGGCAACCCAGACTCGAGGACGCTGTGCCTGCCCCCATCCCCCACCCCGTGCAGGCTCGGGGGCCCCGCGGGTACCTGCAGCAGCAGGTGGTACTTGAGGATGCGCTGGACGGGCTTCAGCAGGTAGGAGCCCAAGGGCAGCGAGTGCTGCAGTAGCTCCTGCCGCTCCCGGAAGAACTTGGCCTGCTGCTTGTCCCGCATGCATTCTGTCAGGGCGGCCACTGAGCTGGGAGCAGGGAGAGGGGGCCATCACCACCTGGGTGGGCCTGGATGGGGAGGTGGGGTGCTCCAGACTCACAAGTGGCTCTGCCTCCCCTCCCCACCCCATTACTCACTTGGGGTAGTTGTTGCAATACTGAGTGTAGATATCAAACTCTTGGCTCTAAGGAGAGACCAGAAATAAATAGTAATAACTCCTATTTGGCAGTAAACCTAGTCATACTGAAGACAGGCCCCTGGCCCCACGTGCACCCACTGCCCCTAGGTGCACACATCTAGGAGCCAGCGGGCCCATCTTTGTACCCATCTGCCTAGGACCACCAGAAGCCCCTGGTTCTGCCCCAGAATGCCCCTCCCATTCCAGGCAAGGCACCCACAACATCCCCCGGAGAGGGACCCTCGGGCCGCACACATCCTGTTATGCACACTGGCAGGACCAGGGCCAAGGACGCCGCCTTCTTACCCTTTCCACAAAGCAGCTGGCCACGGCCACAGGGTCACAGTTGCAGCTGTCCAGGTCTCTGAGCAGCTGGCTGGGTGAGGGAGCGGGGGGGCGGCCATCAGACCCCAGACCCCTGCCCTATCCACAGCCAGCCGCGTGCCCACCCCAGCCTCCTGGCGCCCAGACACACAGCCAGTCCAGACACACAGCCAGCCCCATTGTCATGCTGAAGAGCTGGGGCTTCCACCCTCAGGCGAGCCCTGCCTCTGGGCTGCAACCTCAGAAAACCAACGGGTGCCACCGCAAAGACATGGGGAAGGAGGCCCACGTGCTCAGCAAGCTGGAGAGGAAGCAACACCAGTACCCACCTCGGAGGGACACTGCTCCTCTGCGGGCAGGAGTCAAACACACAAAAGCAAAGATTACAGAAGGAAGCAGAGAGAGGAATCAAAGCCAAAGGATATGGGAAAGGATGAGAGACAGGTCAAAGTCCTGAGCCTCTCGTTCTTAGATGGGGAAACAAGAAAACCTCTGAAACAGGTTCCCCTTGCAATCCACCCCCATCAGTGTTCCTCTTTCCTAAAGCCGCCCGCCCTGCACCCTGCTCTCTGGGACTTCTCTGGCTTGCACAGGGGTCCCCCTGCCCAATTAAGGAGCCTGGGGTAAGGCTCCTCCTGTCCTATCACTGATCTCACCACAAGCTCTGCTCCTCCTGACCCGGCTCCCATTCCCAGGGACTCTATGGTCCAAAGCGGCACCCTCAGCCACCAGGGGCCCCTTTGTCCCAAGGCTGCCCCCTCACATCATGCCTTTCCTGTGCATTCCACTAGCGGGTCAGATAATCTCCATGAAGGCCTAACTTCTCAGGGGGTCAGTGGGAAGGGAGGAAGAGATTAAGAGATGCACAAGTGAGGGAGGATGATGAGGGGGACAAAGGAGCCACTGGCGAGGGAGAGCATCCATTTGCCCAGGCCCAGACATCCCCCAAGCACGCATGCATCCTCCAACTCCCCCCTGGCCTGACAGAAAGCATGTCAGCCCCAGAACACACCTGTCCAGCTGGTGCCCTCACCTCCTGTAGGGAAGTAGCTCCACCCTAGTGCAGGGGTGGCCCAGCCTTCCCCACCCCAAGCAGGGCCTGGGCCCATGTCAGCCAGGTTCCTCCCTGGGCCCGGAGATGGCGCCCCCAGGAGGACACGGCGAGAACGCGGCTGGCTCACACACCTGTTCAGCGCGTAGATGTTCTCTATGTTCCCAAAGAGGGCGCTGACTTGCTCTGGCTTCAGCAGCCCAGGCGTGTCGATGATCTTCAAGAGGTAGTCCTGTGTGGAGAGAGGCGGCAGGGCTGAGCCAGGCCCTCCTCCGGCCAGCCAGCTCGGCCGTGGTGCCTGCGGTGCCTGTTTCTAGCAGGCCTCTTCAGCTCTGCTGCAATATCAGACACCACCCACCTCCCTGGAAGAGACGATGGCCCTCCTCGAGGATGGCCACACAGCTGCCTTCCGTATGCTGGCAGCGTGACATGCTTCACCTACTGTAACCCGTGTGGTCCTCACAGTGGCCCTGAGGGACAGGTGTGCATTCATCTTACAGATGAGGAAACTGAGGCTCAGGAGGTGGCGTGACATGCCAACACCCCACAGCTGGGAAACAACAGAGCAGTGATCAGGGCCCAGAGGGGCAGCCCCCAGAGCTGGTCTCACCACGTCTGTCTCCTCTGAGCACCCTAATGGCTGGAATCTTCCCAGGCAGGCTGGAGACCCCTCCCTCCCCATCAAATGTAGTTACACCCTGGGGATGTGCAGGAAGCTCTATGGGCCCAAGTGGCTTATGTGACTCCCCCACTCACTCACCCACCCAAAGTCATAAGGAAGTGTGCGGAGTCAGTTTAGATGACGGCTGTGACAAGGCAGAAAACAAGGACTGGAGATCCAAGGCCTCCCCATGGCTTCACAGGAAGCATATCCTTGGAGACGAAGTGTCAGGGAGAGCTTTCCTTCCCAGGGTGAACACAGTCTCCTGAAGGAGAGCTGGACCCCCAGAAGCCAGGTCCCAAGTAGAGAGGGACAAGACCCCTCCCGTCCCCCACTCGAGTCCCTGGGCAGGTGGACACACACCTCCACGATGCTGCGAAGGTCCTGCACGTACATGCGCTCTGTCTCCACGATCTCCCGCACCACTCGGCCCAGGTAGCTGAGCTTGTGGTGCGCGGGCCCGGCTGTGGCCCGGCTGTTGAACGGCGAGAGGGGGCCCTTCACGTGCAGCCAGCTGCTGGCGTTGCTGCTGCCGCCGAGGGGCTGCCAGCCGCGGGGCGAGCCTGCCCCATTCTCAGCTGGAGCCTCAGGGCCATGGTGCTCCTCCATAGTGCTGCGGCTGTCACACGAGGAGCCCGACGAGGAGGAGGTGGAGGCCAGGCTCACGGGCCGCTCCTGGCTGCCATCCAGGCGGAGGGCAATGGAGACGGGCATCCTGGCATTGCTGCCTAGGGTGGGCACCCCAGGGAGATTCTGGAGCAAAACAGACCAAAGCATCAAAACCCCGAATCCTGAGGAGGGGCCCTTCCCTCAGACCCCATGAGCACCCCCTCGTGTGCCCAGGGAGCATTCCTTCCTGATTCCACGCTCCAGCTCCAGTTCCAGCTCCATCCTGAGACCACAGCCAGGGAAAATAAAGGGCTCAGAAAACTCGAAGCCCCCAGAAAGCAAAGAGGACAGGGGGTAGCTTCTGGTGGAATCCAAAGCCAGCCCAGCTGCTGGGACAAAGCACTTAGCCTCTCAGAGATTCCTTGTTGGTAAACTGAGGATAGATGCCACCTACCCCCAAGGGCTATGTCCCCAAGGATGGCATGACCTGCAGCCTGTAACACTCTGGGGGCCCCATAGCTGTCAATATGGTGATGATCGTGGTAATTGTCAAAAAGCACTTCCCAGGGGCCTGCCTGTCGTCTGGGGATGGCAAAGATCTGCTCTTTCAACCTCAGGCAACACACATGCCAGATGATAACGTTCCCTCTAGGACTGCAAAGTCTGAGGCCCCAGTGGCTTCACCACGAACCTGAAGCCTTCTCAGTAATGGAGGGAGGAATCAAAGGAGACGGTGGCAAGGCTGAGCCCAGCATTACCCCTGCCCCAGCCTCCATGACCAGGTTCCGGCCCCTGACTCACCCGGGCTCCTGAGAGGGCGTGGGGCCCAGGAAATTCCCCAGGGCTGAGCCACTGCTGAGTCTCCACAAGTTCCGCTCAGCACAGCTGAGACCCAGCAGCCCGGAAAGCAGGAAGCTGCTCCCAGGTAAGGCAAACGTAGCCTCAGGTGGACTTTATTCCCTGAGCAGATAGTGTGGCTCAGAAGCAGGCCCACCTGGGGCGCAAGTCAAAGGAGGGCCAGAGCCTCCTTCAGGTGTGGCATTTGGGATGGACAGGGACACCCCATCCCCACCCCACAGGACCAGAGCTCTGGAATATACATTGGATTGCTATTCCTACAGGGGAAAAAGGTTCCTGGAACTCCCTCTCACCCCCACTGACCCACAGCCTTCCACAGAAGCTACCCCACCACAGATGTGGCCAAAGGGTGGAGGCTAGAGCTGCAAGAGTGATCTAGAAGGCACAATCGCTCTGGTACCCCTGGCGCTGCTTCCCCCATGGTTTTCTGGGCCTCAGCCCTAACCTGGAAGCCAGTGCCCCCACCTGTGGCAGTGGCCCTGAGCCTCTGGCTTCTGCAGTGTTGTTCCCTCTGCCTGGACCAGTCCAGCTCCCCACCCCCCTGCCCCACCCCCACAGGGCAACAAGGAAGATGAACAGGATCATCTTGGGGAAGCTCTTTGAGCTCTCAGGACAGACGTCTGGGAAGTGTAGCACTGCTGCTTTTTTCTCCCTCCTCAAAAGAGCCTTGAAAATTAATTAGCTACAGAACTAGCTGGTGTGTTAACATGATGTCATTACAGCACAAAGAAAGAGACCTAAGTGCCATCCCCACCTTTAACCCCAGCCCTGTGGAACTATCTGATGCCCTTCAAAGCCCTTTGCACAGTCAGGACTCCCCCTCCCCCATACTCCCCCTGCCTGTCTTTCCCAGCTGGAACACTGGGGCAGGGACATGTGGCCTAAGACCTTTCCCAGATCAGACATGGGGACAGTCAGTTCCTACGGGGAGGCTACATGGAAAAGGCCCAAGTCCCAAATGGACTCCCCAGCCAGTCAGGTCACAGCCCCAAGGGAAAGGATTAGTTACAGTCCCCAACACCATCAGGGAGATTAATCTCTAAAGGGGACATTGGGGGGGGGTCACACTTTGAGCACCCCACTGGGAGATGGTGGCAATATAAGCCCCAGAAACTAAAGGGCCCTTCCTGTTTGGAAAACATAGCTGCCTGCCTGCAAAGCAAGTCCACGTTTTTTTTTGTTTTTTTTTTTAATTAAATTCAGTTGTACTGAGATTTATTCACATACCATACAATCACCCATGGTATACAATCAACTGTTCACAGTACCATCATATAATTATGCATTCATCACCCCAATCTATTTTTTGAACATTTTCCTTATACCAGAAAAAGAATAAGAATAAAAAATAAACATAAAAAAGAACACCCAAATCATCCCCCCATCCTACCATACTCTTCATTCAGTTTTTGTCTCCATTTTTCTACTCATCCATCCATACACTAGATAAAGGGAGCGCAATCCATAAGGTTCTCACAATCACACTGTCACCCCTTATAAGTTACATTGCTATACAATCATCTTCAAGAGTCCAAACTACTGGGTTAGAGTTTGACAGTTTCAGGTATATACTTCTAGCTATTCCAATACATTAAAACCTAAGAGGTGTTATCTATATAGTGCATAAGAATGTCCACCAGAGTGACCTCTCGACTCCATTTGAACTCTCTCAGCCAGTGAAACTTTATTTCGTTTCATTTCACATCCTCATTTTGGTCAAGAAGATTTTCTCAATCTCATGATGCCAGGTCCAGATTCATCCCCGGGAGTCATATCCTGCATTGCCAGGGAGATTTACACTCCTGGGAGTCAGGTCCCATGTAGGGAGGAGGGCAGTGAGTTCACCTGCCAAGGTGGCTTACAGAGAGAGAGGGCCACATCTGAGCAACACAGAGGCACTCAGGGGGAGACTCTGAGGCACAACTATAAGCAGGTTTAGCCTCTCCTTTACAAGCCCACATTTTGAAAGTAGTTCCCATACCCAAATCCTTCTGGGACTAAAACAAATCACCAGAGCCAACAGCCAAAACATCCTGGAGCACCAGACTGTTCTGAGTGCTATACACACAGCAGGTCATTTGGTCCTTGTAACAACTCTATGCGGCAGGTACTATTATTGTCCCCCTTTGCAGGCGCAGAAACTGAGGCACAGACTGGCGGAAAAGCTTACCAAGGCCACAGAAGTACCTGGATTTGGCCTCAGGCCCTCTGGCTCCAGAGCCCATGCTCTCCTGCCCTCCGTTTCCCTAATGGATTTCACGCCAGCCAGGGCACAGACTGCAAGCATGAGATTAGTCACACACGGCCCCTGGAGGCGGTGGCTCTGCCTCGGCAAAGGCTGTGGGGGCTGCATTAAGACTTGAAAGGTCTGAAAGTTTAGGACTTAAAACATGGCACTTCACTTACCCCACGAGGGCCAAAGACATGGGGGCAATGGACTTAGAGTTAAAATTCCTTATAGCTACTTCTGGACCTGCCATTATGTGACCTCTGGCCATTCACTCCTGCTGGAGCAATATGGCAAGAAAGATTCCAGGAGAAAGGCTCTTGGGCCATGGGGAAGCAGAAAGGAGAGGGAAAAACTCATGAGGTGAATAGGATCAGACTGTAAATTCCTCAGGTGATGAAAGACAGGCTCTGCAGGGACCACGAGACCTGCAACCACAAGGTTCTCTCTCCTGGGCAGGACGACTGGTGGGTCAGAAACTAGAGACCAAGAAAGGTAACGATGAAGAGCACACGGGGCGGTGGGAGCATAAGTGGGCACTGTTAGGAGACACCATTTACAGCGATGGAAAAGACATCTCATTCAAGTGCATGTGGTCCTAGAAGGGTGAGCCAAACCATATCCTGTGTGTGCAGCTCAGACTCCCACAAAGATGGCTACAGTACCTGCCCACAGGTTCCCTGGGCAGGGGCAACCTCTGCTTCCTGTGCAATGAGCATCACCCCATATCATAGGGGTCACTCCACAACCAGGATTAGAACTCAGGTCCTCAAATTCATCTTGGAAGACACTGTCTGTTGAGGATGGAGGAGCCCAGAGAAGGAGGTGAGGTCAGCAGCAGCCAGATGTCCGTCCCATCCCCAGTTCCCCTAAGTACTCCCCAGCCATGATTTCTTCCATCTGTCAACATGAAAAATTCAATCAAGTCAACCATTAATCCATGAATCAGTTTTCCAGAAAATTCCATATCCTCAAGTCCCGCACCTGTGAAGTCTTCTTTGACAAGGTCTCCTACAACCTTACTTTGGAGACAGGCCTAAGAAGACCCTCAGACATGTACCTTTAAGGGTCGTGGGGGCAGAGTAGAAGAGGGGGATCTGTCTCTTTTTTCTAACTTTCTCTAATTTTAAACATGAGCCACACCCTTCCTCCACCTGCACCTCTCAGCCCCACCTCCCCGAGGACCTTCCCTGAATATCCCCAGGCAGGCAGCAAGCCGAGGCAGGCCCCGGGTTCCCAGCACAGCAGACTGGGGCCCCATCCCACATCCTCCCCCGCCCCACTCTGCCTCAGCACTACGTCCCCAGTCTGACCTGTACCCCACAAACCTGCAACAGCCCAAGTGTTGCTCTGCCCTCACTGGATGGGGGGTGGGGTGCCCTGAGCCTCACCCCATCCTTCCTTCAGAAGGGAGTGCCCAGGTAGGGCTGAGTTCCCCGCCTTCTGGAGCAAGTCTGCCTCTCAGGTGCTGGGGAATCCCCATGAAGCAGCAACACCCCCTTCTGGCCCTCCCTCCCAGGCCAGGGAACAAGGAGAATGAGAGTGAGAAAGGGGAGAGGCCACCTGTTGGTGAATCCTTGGTGGGGACCCAGCGTTCTCTGGAGACTCCCCAGAAAATGTTTTTGGTTCAGAGATGAGGGGTCCTCCTTTCACCAGTCACCCGTTACCCCACACCCAAGAAGCGAAAGCCCCAAAGGCATTGCACCTGCCTTGGAGGTGGGCAGGGAAAGGTGAAGGAGATTCCCCATAGGTAACTGCTCCAAGGTCCCTGGGCCAGGCCCCAGTGGGGCAAAGGCGAGGAATTCACCCAGGGCCTACCCACAAGGAATGTCTTCCTCAGGGACAGCAGACAATGCAGCCTTCCTTCATTTCTCAACCACACACACATCTCCCAGGCAAGCATTCTAGAGCCTCTCAAACCCAGGGCAGCCAAGTGGCTTTTGACCTTCTCCAGAACAATGCCCCCCCCGACCGTCCCCCAACTCCACTTTCAGAATCTCCTTAGAAAGGCACCAGGAGGAAGCATGAGAGAAAGGTACAACTTTTCCAGACCAACAGGGTGGGGAGGAATATGAACTTCAGAGATTCAACTGAGACCCTGAAATCACTCAGCTGCTCTTTCACCCACAGCTCAGCACCACCCCACCCCACACTGCTCCCCAGATTCTGTCCCTGAAGCTGCACAGTTCTTGCCTGTCCGCTGTCCGTTCCATTCCTACAGTTTGACCGCACACCCTTTCCCTGAGCGGTCTCTTCACTCTGACCCCTCCCCATTTCTCCCTGGAGATCCAAGGGTCCTGAGCACCCTCAGAAAGGCAAGGGAAGGCTCCCCGGGGGAGTGACTTCGTGCACCATGTGAGCAACGCAACTGGCAGCAGAGGCTGTGCAAACAGTGTGACCAGGGTCTCTGGGCCACCCAAACCCAGCCCAGCCGGCTCGGAAGCACTAAAGGTGACATGTGGATTCATTTTCCCACCACCCAAGAACATTCTGGCTGTGAAGCCCCAGCAGGACCACAGCTGCTGGAAAGGAAAGGGGTTGCAGCTCACTTGCCAACAGAGCCCTCCCACCTGAATTCCAGGCTACACAAGTCCAAAAAAACTCCCTCAGTCTGGCCTTGGAAGGGAAGGAAAGCCCCTGGCACCTCATTTCAGAGGGAGGACAGCTTGCCCACACCCCACTGATTCCACCTCCCTCCAACCTCGGCACATGCTCATGTTATTTCTCAAACCAGGAATGTGCCTGCAGACCCTTTTTAGCCAAATCACCTCTCCCAGAAAGGCTCCCTCAACCATTTGCAACATCTCTCAGCACACACTGTGGCAGGCTGAATAACTGCCACCCCACCCCCACCCTCCCAAATATCCAGGCCCTAATTCCTAGACTCTGTGAACGTTACTTTAATGGCAAAAGAGACCGCAGATGTGAGCAAGTTACGAATTTGAGGCAGGGAGGTTGTCCTGGACTATGCAGGCGGGCCCAGTGCAATCCCAAAGGGTTCTTATAAGTGAAGGAGGGAGGCAAGAGAGAGCCTGAGATGTGGTGACTGAAGCAGTAGTCAGGGTGATACGATTGCTGGCACTGAAGACAAAGGGAGAGGCCACCAGCCAAAGGATGTAGGCAACCTCTGGAAGCTGGAAAAGGCAGGGAAAGAGATTCTCCCCTAGAACATCCAAAGGAACACAGCCCTGCCAACACCTTGATTTTAGCCCAGTGAGACCCGTTTTATACTTCTGACCTCCAGAACAATTTAAGATAACACATACACATGTACATACACACACACACACACACACACACACACTTCTTTGAACTCTAATAATCCTGAGTACACTTAAAGCACTGGTCCTTGGGGGATTCATATTTTCTTTTGGACTAGATCATAAAACCTGGAAGGTTGGACCTTCTTTCCCACATCCTTCCTCACCCACAAAGGGCAATGAGCATACTAGGTGCTCAGTGGGAGGACTGCAGGATTGTACCCTGGAACACCGCTCACCACTTCCACGGTGAGGAGAAACAGCGGCTGAGGTCAAGGCTGAATGAAACCAGTTCCTCCTAGACTAATGAGTGGCCACATTAGTCACTTCTAGGCAAGTTTCCAACTAGCCAAGAAGCACCCAGAAGCGGTGACTGCTCATGCACTTCAAAGGTCCCGTCCCACTTGGCCTTGGACAATGTGGCTAGAGCAGGGACACAGCTGCCATGCCACATGTTGAGTGACAAAAGGCTGAGGAAGAGGGGGAAAGTAACCAAGTCTGGAGAAGGAAGTGCCATAAGGTCCCCCTACAAATATCCCAGGAAAAGCGGTCACCACGAGGTTTCACATACAGGCACATTAAAGCCAAGTGAGGGCGAATACCGTTGATTAGAAATTGCTATTGCACACAGCCCAGGAAGGCTAACTTGGCTCCCGGCACAACCAATGCAAGGAAATGACGCAATGTCATATCCCCAGAAGACGCAGCAGCCAGAGAAAGACAGGGCTAGAAACCATCCCAAGCAGGAGCAAGGGGCCCATTAGGTCCCTCTGAGTTCTCAGCAGAGGAGGAGAATGTGCACGCAGTGTGAATGTACACGGGAGTCCACCAGGCACAGAGGTTAAATGCTCTAAACGCAGACAGTCTTCGGAGTCAGGCAGACCTTGTTTGAATCCCAGCTCCTCTACTTTATTGGCTGTGCGTGGCCTTGGGCAAGTTACTTGACCTCACCAAGCTATAATGGACACAGTAATAGTACTAACCTCACTGGGTTGTCTCCAGGATTGAGATTATACAAGTAGATCAATCTGTACATCTGACACACGATAAGCCCACCATAAATATCAGTAGTGATGGTGGTGATGGAAGTGGTGGTGGTGGTGGTGGTGGTGATGATGATGGATAACTCACTTATTCATTTCACCAGCACCGGGGCAAGACATTTTTTTAATTTGTGCCTATGGTTTTTTACCCATATCACAAATTAATAATAAAGGTACATGTTTAACTTGGTGAACCAGCATGACCTAACCCTCCCCAACCAACCCTGTTTATCTATCATCTGTGATCATAACGTTGATTAGGACTATGATCTCATAAGGCCAAATACCAAGCAATTCAGCTGGAAAAGAAAAACGGCCCAATGCCCATTCCCAACAGAAGGTCATTCCAGAAAATGAAGTCTAAACGAGTCCGAGTCCCGCTGCTATAGCAGGCAGGGTGCATTTGGAGGGAGGTGGCACGTACCACGAGGAGCTGGAGAAGAACCAAGCCATGGGGCAGCAGGCCTGAGAAGGAATGGAATTTAAGGGAACTTGAGGTACCAAAAGCACCAATAAAAACCACTCTTGACACTGCATGTGTAGGAAAGAGACCAAGGACTGCAGCTGGCACCCTCAAAACTAGCCCTGGCTCTGCTCCAAACTAGCTGGATGACAAGGAGCAGTAAGCAAACTTTGTGCCCCTGTTTCTACTTTCCCATTTGGGGACATTACTGGCCCATTCTAAATTGTGAGCTTCAGAGCTTATTTGACAAGTATCTATCAAGCACTACTTCGTACACAGGCATTGTGGCAGCTTTATGGAAGAAAGAAAGATGAATCAGATCCCACTCCCAAGAGCTTATAGTCTATCAGGAGAGACAAGGCAAGTAGATCAATAACAAAAGGAGGTAGGGAGTGTGTCATGAGCATTATGGGAGTTCAGAGATGACCTCCAGTTTGGAATTTATTCAACATTTTTGAACATCATGTCAGGCCCTGGGGATATTGAAACGAATAAGACATTGCTCCTGTCCTCCAGGAGTCTAGAGAGAAAAAGTGCCATATAAATAAACAGATTTTTCACAAAACAATGCCTTAAGTGGGGTTACAGAAGTACAAATAAATAAATCGGGTGGAACAGAAGAGGGAGTTCTGTGTGTGGGGGGGGGGGGGACCAGGGAAAGCATTTAAGGAGGTGACATTTTAGCTGGGTCCTGAATGATGAGTAAGATTTTGCAGGGTGACGATATGAGGGCATTTGATGCAAAGAAAGCAGCATCTGGGAAAAATGAGGCACAAAAGGGCCTAGAGCACCCAAGGCAGGAGGAGGCCAGACTGGGAAGGAATCGGCAATGGCTTCATGGGAAAGGACACATCTGAGCCAAGCCTGGGAATGCACAACTACCGAGACACGTGGAGACTGGGCTCTACAAGACCAGGTCCAAGAAGGTGCCCTAAGAAGAGACAAAACATGATGGAGCCTGTGGTCACAGGTGTCCATATGGCCAAGGAAAGTTCAAGAAGAACTCAGAGGCCCAAGAAGGTGCTGGCTATTTATAGAGAGCTTCAAGGCGGATAGAGGGAGAACAAGGGAGCATGTGCTAGAAAGAAGATCTACTGCAAACTATATAAAAGAGAAAGAAACAAAACCCAAAATAAATCTGAAGATGTGACAATACACTGGCAACTTAAAGCCAGGGATTTAAATGCCTTTAAAAGCAGGAAGAGACACCTACACAACACTCCAGAAAGCTGAGACCCCAGGTTTTATAAAGAAAGGAATCTCCCACAGGATTCCAGGCCAGTAGCTCTCAACTGGGTTGGGGGAGGGGTCAACGCACATATTATCCCAAGGCATTTCTTTCTTTCTCAAATTCTTAGTTTCCCACCCCAAGCATATCAGAACTGAGGGTGGGGGGAGACAGGAGTAGGGTCCCTGGATGTTTGAAATGTACTCCACCCCCATGCTTAGCATTGGAATGCCTCTCTCTTTCTGGGGAGGGACAAGTGAATCCACCTTTCTGGGGACTGGGGAACCCATCTAGTATGTAGGAAGGAATCTCCAGTATGACCTCATGGAAAGAGGGGTTTTCACCCACTCAGCAGCATTAAACCCTTTGCCAAATAGAACCTTTTTTACATAATATTTAAAACCAATAAGGAGGAAGGGCTCTAATTGAAAAGGTGGGGGTGGAGTTGGGATACCCAGGGACCAGAAGCCCACCGGGCTTGGCAGTCCCTAAGTCACAGCCACAGAAAACCAGTGTTAGGGAATGATCTGTCCTACTCTGCATGCTCCCCAGCACCCAGGATGGGACTGAGGGTTCTGCTCTGTGGGGTTGGCTAGGCCTCCGGGCTGAGCAGACGGCAAGGCACCTTCCCAACACACAACTCCCTCTCCCAACTCCAAGCTTGGGCGTCCCAGACCCAGAAAAGTAAGTAAACATGAGCAGCCCCCTTTCCGAAACTGCTCCAGTGAAGTCTTCCCTGTCCTCAGGCCTCCGCACTACACTACACTACACTACACTACCGCAAGAAGGCAAGAGAAGAACTCAAAAGAACCTGCATTCTTTGCCCTGGCACCTGGAAGTCCGGAAAGTGGATTTTTCCAAAGCAGACCTTGTATGTACTCATGCCAACAACGGTGTAAATTCTGACAGCCAGCCCTTCAGATAGCGGGGCCTCACACACTTCCCACCCATCTCCCTACCCACAGAGCCCAGAAAGCTCCCTCTCCACCCCACAGCACCTGTGCCCAGCCCCATTCCCCTCTAAGGGGCCTCCACCAGGGAGGCCTGAGAAACTCATCCAACCAGTTCCCAGGTGGGAGGAGAGGAGTTTCTCTCTCGGTTGAGAGGTTACTGGGACCAAAATTCAGAAAAGGCTGTGTGTGGGGTGGGCGGGGGAGCAGCTGTCACCACACTAGATTCTGGGGCAAGGGCCTACTCGCGGCATAGAGTGACACAGCCGAGCAACACAGACCCACTCTGCTTGTTTCTGGGCTGCAAGGAATAGCCAAGTCAGTGTGGCCAATCTGCCCCCGACCCCTTTGCTCCTGTCCAGCCTCGCCGGGCCACCCAGAGTTGTATAATTGGTAAGACAGGACCGGGAGGAAAACCTTCCTTCTTCGGCTTTACCTGCCACCACTTGGTTTTATCCGAAACAACCACCCACTGTGGATTCTGGGAAAAGGAAACTTCAGGAAGAAGCAAGAGATTAACTCTGCTTTTCCCAGTGTGAGTGCGCAGGGCACTTCCAGGACTAGTTCCCTATTTTAACCACCCAACTCTGAATGTTCAGAGATCAGAAGATCCTTCGAAACCACCCCCTCCCCCCGCCCCGGGCAGAACCATTTGCAGTCACCTCTCAAAAGGAACACAGGATTTCCTTGCTTCCCAGGCACAAAGGACAAATCCACTAGAAGACAAAGCAGGATAAAAGACAGCAGCTCCCCTACACCTGTACCCATTATGGTCCTCAGTCCCTGAACCCCCAAGGGAGAACCTTTTGCACCAAAGCCTGTAACTGGCCAGGTTTCTTTTCTTTTCCTTTTCTTTTTTTTTTGAGGGCGTTGGGGGTAGGGGGTAGTTGGCAGCCCTGAGTTGAAATAGCCATGGTGGCCACGCCCCACTCACACCCCATGCCCTGGACCCAGCCGGGAACCTACCGCTTTCCTCAAAAGGGCTCCCATCCAAGCACCGAGAGGGCCGCGTCGGGCTGGGGAGCTGCATTCTCCCTGGAGCCCCGGCAGCCGGCAGCTGAGCAGTTAACAGACTTGGGGTGAGCAGCGAGCTGCCACCAACAGCCTCGGGAATTAAAGCGCCCGCCGCCTCCTGCAGAACCTCTTCAATAAACGTCCTATTCAGAACCAGCTCCGCGTGTGGGTCATACTTTCTGCATTTCTTCCATTCCTGAGTCCTGGGGGTGGGTCCTTAACACAGGAAATGCTTCCCACCCCAAGCCGGGTGAGGACACAGGCCACAGATACCCCTCACCCTCCACCTCCCGCAGGTGAGCGCCACAGTGCCGCGAACCTGCGAGTATCTCCAGCAAGTTAATACATAGGAAGCTAAATGCAGGAAGTTAAATACTGAAGACACAAGAACAAAGCCAGATCATTCACTAGCACAACAGTACCCTACTTATGAGGCACCTCCCCCTCCCAAGCCTTTGCAGCCTGCAAATATTAACCCTTTTGCCCTCACAACAGCCAGTAAGGCAGGGGCGGGGCAGGTAGACATCACAGATCAGGAAACTGAGGCACAGGTGGCTCCCAAGAGGCCAAGCTGGAATAAGATCAGCTGACATTTTTTAGGGTGTACCACGTATTCTATATGTGACCTCCTCACAAGCAACCTATGATACAGACCTGTGTGTTCACTTAACAAGGCAAGGTTATGTGGCAGAACCCGAGTTTGCAAGCATCTATGCTTTCCCGCGATCTTCACGGCAAGTCGGCCTCCCATGGTGACCAAGAGATGGAGCCAAAGACAGAAGGGAAAGCAGCCATTCTCTCAGCCCCCTCATGGGAATGAATGCCTTCAGGCAGGTTTTTTGTTTGTTCGTTTTGCCCTGTCACCTGGGAATTCACGCCTGTAGAGACTTCCAGAAACCCCTTATGTGACCCCGGGACAGGCCCCCAGGCTGCCCTTCTCCGCCCAAATGCACACTGTCGCAGCTGCTGGGATTAATCTGCACGCTGCTCAACTAGCGGCATGCATCCTTAACTGTTTCCTGGGAGAGCTTGGTCGTCTTAACTCGATTACAGGCTCCCAAAGGTAAGAACAGGTCTTCCAGGATTTTTGTGCCACTTCTTTCCCAAATCTCTGGACATTTAAATCCCAGCTACTAATTCTGGCAGCTGTGTAAACAGGTGCCTGCAGAAGGCTAGAGCATCCAGGATGGAAGG
>PVKY010001233.1:0-33978 GCA_004027775.1 Bradypus variegatus
GCACCCCAATACAGCAGGCACCCCGGGGGGAGGACTGCACCCCAATGCGGCAGGCACCCCGGGGGGAGGACTGCACCCCAATACAGCAGGCACCCCGGGGGGAGGACTGCACCCCAATGCGGCAGGCACCCCGGGGGGAGGACTGCACCCCAATACAGCAGGCACCCCGGGGGGAGGACTGCACCCCAATGCGGCAGGCGCCCCGGGGAGAGGACTGCACCCCAATGCGGCAGGCAACTGGCTCCCAGGGGTGAGTGCACCACCCCTCCCGCCCCAGGTGCGCCCACTCAGCTCCACTCGCCAGCCCCCACCTGTGCCCACAACAACCCCCCAACCCCTCCCAGGTGCCCGTTTCTATACGACGTCTGCCTGGCGCGACCGATGGAGCCTGGAGGCTGCTCCCGCGTGTGCACGTGCCCAGGCCATGCTCCCGCGCCACGTGCTCTCGGCCCAGCTCACCTGCTGCCTCAGCTGGTCCTCGTAGCGCTGCCGGGCCAGCCTGTCCTGGTACTGGGCCCGCTGGGGGAGGGAGAGCACCGTGAGGCCAGGGGGAGGCCGGGGCAAGCCCCCAGAGGCACCTCCCTCCCTCCGTGCGAGCCGGGGGTCCCAAAGAGGGCGCCATCCGGACCCCGCCCGCCCCTGGGGCCCGCGGCGCCCCCAGCACTCTCACGGCCTGGTGCTGCCGTGTCTCCTCGCTAAGGGTCTTGCGCTGCTCCTCGGCCTGCACGCGGACCTGCTCGCTCTTAAGCTGCTCCACGGCGGCCTCATACTCCTGTGGGCACAGCACACCGCACCCCGGGGCACATGCGGGAGCCTCGCACATCCACAGCCGCCAGAGAGCACAGCCCGGGTCGGCGCCCACCGCCCGGCACTCCCAGCCCTGCCCTCGCTGAGGCACAGTCACAGGGAGCCCAGACCCTCAGACGAGGGGCTGGCCCCGGCGTGCTCTCGAGGGGCACAGGCCATGGGCCCCCTCCCTGACTCTTGGCCACCACCAACTGGTGCCTGCACCCCTCCCGCATTCTCCACAGCTCGGCGTCGGGGTGCCACCCGGGCAGAGATGGGATGACACCGGGCCTGCCTGCTGGCTGCACCCCTTCTGAGACCAGTGTCCCTCAGCACCCCGCCTTCCCAGCTCGCTTCCCCCAAGAACGCACCTTTGCCCTCACCCTGCTCCCCTCTTTTAAACAAGCTGGAACTTGCGTCTGTGGGATGGATGCCCCGGCGACCCAGCAGCCTGTGCTCCAAGGGCACGGCTGACCCCAGCCCACTCACCTTCAGCTTGGCCCGCTGCTCCAGCTGCAGCGTCTGCTCCTGCATTTGTGCGAGCCCCAGCGCCTCCTTGGCATGGCCTGTGGGAAGAGCAGCCCAGTCCTGATGGCCTCCCGGGGCACTCACAGCGCTGAGGGCCTCCCGGGGCTTCGCCCAAATGCATCCGCCCTTCTGGCTCCCTGGCCTGCCAGCCTTTGCTTGGCGCCAGCCCCTCCCCAGGCCACCGCTCCCCGCTCGTCCCGCATGTCTGTTCAGCCCCAGCACTAAGGGCCTCACCAGGCAAAGCCGCCACGCACATCCCAAAAGGCGGGTCCACGATGGTGGGCTTTTCCCAGTGAAACGGAAACTAAGCCATCAGCTAGGATGTCCTGTGTGCTTCACGTTAAGCAAATTTATTGTTTTAATTAACTATGGCATGAATAAAAAACTAAACTAAACCAGAAACAAGCAAACGCGCTGGGGTGACAGCTCCGAATGTGCCACGTGCACGGCTGGGTGTCATCCCAGGGGCATCCAAGGCTGCGTTTCCTGCACGTGTTTTCTCCGTAAAGTGGAACTGACACACTCCCGTGTTTGGGCATCTGAAGACCACCTGGCTCCTACTTTCTCTGAGCTGAAAAAGCCCCACACCAGCTCTCTCAAACTTCCCATGGTGACATGGTTCTCCCGTATACAGATCTTATCAGAACCTCCAGGCATAAAAACATTGAAGAACAACAAATATTTTATGATGTTACTGATCTGAAAGGGTGGAGAAGAGATAAGCTAAGGTTTAAAATGTACAGAGTTCCTATTCAGAACGATGGGAATGTTTTGGCAGTAGACAGCGGTGATGGCAGCACAATGCTTAAACATTGATTAGCGCTGAAATGTGTATCTGAATGTAATTTAAAAGACAGAATTGGGTTGTATATATGATAACAGAATAAAAATTAAAACACAACAAGAAAACCCATGGGACCGCACTACACAAACAGTGACCCCTCAGTAAAACCGCGGACTGTCGTTACCAACACAATTTTAAAACTTGCTGCCGTCAAGCAAAACAAATGTTCCCCACCAATGCCGGGTGCCAGCAGGGTAGTGAATAGGAATCCTGTGCTATGCGGGACTGTTCTGCAAACCCACGACTTCTCTAATAATAAAACAAAAGCACTAGAGGTCAGTCCATGAGCCAGGCCCCCCGTTTCTGCAGCACCCACTGGGGCTCCCCCGTGTCGACCCAGCGACTGTGGGGTCCTAGCTCACTGCTAGCTGGGCTTCGCACCTGCTTTTGGGTTTCTTTCTCTTTGGGAGGTCACGTGGCCCCTGGGGTAGAACAGCGTGGGGCCCACCTCCCCCAACTGTTTGCAAGGCCCTCCCCTGGCTGCCAGTGACTGGGGAGGCCTGGGTGCTCCAGGACCAGCCCCGGGGAGTAGGCAGCAGGGAAGCTCCAGTTCCCCATCACACTAGCCCGGCGAGCTCCAGAGACACAAGCCCAGGGCCAGACAGAAACAACTCCTACGTGGACTGGGAGGTTTCCTGTGCCTGCCTCAGACGCAGCAGACAGGAATGTGGTGTCACCATCCAACAGCAGGGGCTGAACCTCAGCTGCCCCATTTAACTCACAACATGACCTTTGCAAAGTAAGCTAACCTCTGAGGCTGTTTCCTCACCCGAAAACGGAGCAAGTACAATTCCCTCCCACAGACCCAAGGAAGAATGAACAGGGACGTGGGGGCAGCATGTCACTGTCCAGCAGAGGCCAGCGGGCGCAGAGAAACCAGGCAGGCCTCAACCTCCCAGCTGCGGGAAGTAGACGAGCCAGGCACCCATGAGGCTTCTGGACAGAGAGCACATCGGCTGAGGCCAGACTTGCCGAGGGCCCAAGACACCCAGGGCAGACAGCAGGAATAAAAACAAGAGAGCCTGCTTTTTTTTTGGGACAAAATTCACGGGAGGCAGAGACAGAGGCAGAGACTGAATAGGTGAGAGGGTGGGAGGGCCTGCACCCCTGCACCAGGGCACCCAGGGGCTCTGCAGGACTCTGCTTGGGAGGATGAGGGCTCAGCTGGGGGTGAGGAGGCCAGGGCAGGAGAGACTTAAGTAGACGGAGTGAAGGGAGCACCTCACCTGCTCCCCTCACACCCAGGTTACTCACGAGGGCCTGTTTCACTACCCGTGAGACATGGGCCAGCTTTCGAGAAATCAAACTACATGTGAAGCCCCACAAGAGCTAGGGCAGAAAGCATCTGTTTCCCAGGCCAATCCAATTCAGTCTTCAAAATATATGGCGAACTTATGAAAACCTAGTGGGGGAGTGCGCACTAATCCATAGAGACAGTGTCCTGGGCCTGAGCACAAACATCTGAATGTTCTACATGTCACCCGGGAACCTGTAGCCAGGCCCAGAGGCTACTGCCCCGACAGTTCTTGTAGCTCCTTGAGGAAACAGGAGGGACTGAGCCCCAAAGTGCCAGGCCCTCTCGGGCAGGCTCTGCTTCTACATGCTTCATACCAACAACTTCCAAGACCATCTCCTTTGAAAAATGGCTCCTCTGCTTAAACAAACGAAACTTTGAAAACCACTGTATTTGTTAGATCAAAATTTATTCAACACCTCCTACGTCCCAGGCTCTTAAACACTGGATTGACACCAACCGATAAGGCTACGAGAGAAAAGAAAGCTGGGGGAAAGGACCGGGGCTTAGCAGAGGCCATGCCACTGCTGCCGCCTTGAAGATCCTGGGTCGGGCACGATCGTGTGGCCTGTTGCTCTCAGACCCCGCCACCCCAATTCTAACGTTTTCTAGAAATATGTGCCTATCAGCTATATTCTGGAGAAACCAAATGGCCCTTAAGCATTAACAACCACCAGACAAATATATTTTCCAATCTGGCCGTGCCTCACTGGGTCCCACGTGGAGGCGGCCGGGGCGGAAGGAGCCCCCGCCCCTGCACTCTGCAGTTCCGAAAACCAGGTTCCAGCCCAGGACCTGCCTCCTGTAGCCTCTAAAAGCCACCACTGCTGCGGTTTCCTCACCTGAAGTGCTCCTGACAGCTGGGAAGGTGCAAGAGAGCGACACAGAGGATCGCGAACCTTCCTGCACGCACCACCGTTTTGGCCAAGTTTACCTGGAGGCCAGAGCTTCCTCATCTGAGAAGGGGGCTGCGGGCAGCCACGTGGCCACTCGATCGCTAACACGATCGAAACAGTTAAAGGACCCAGGATTCCGTCGGCTGCTGCTCTGCGGAGGCGCCTGCCGCCTCCAGAGCCCTCCCCTGGCCGCCCCGATCCCGCCGCACTCACGCGAGTGCTCCAGCTCGCGCGCCGCCTTGGCCGCGCGCTCCAGGCCCGTCGGGTCGAAGTTGCTCCATCTGTCCTTGGGCGCCGGCCGGTCCCCGGCGCCGCGGTCCCCTCTGCCCTCAGCCGTGGGCGGCAGGGGCAGCGGGGAGCCCGCGCCCTCGCCCGTGGGGCCCTTGTTGATGCCGAAGAGCCACGACATGGCCCCACGAGCCGCGCGCCGCAGAGCAGCCGGGACCGGAGCCCGAGCGGGATTCGCACTCCGCGGGTCAGCTTCCACGCGCCGCACGCCGGTGCTCAAGGGCACTGCGCAGGCGCCAAGCACGCCCCTTCCTCCTTGCGGCGGAAGCCGGGGAACACGTACCGCGCGCGCGACCTCCGATTGGCCGCGAGGACGGGGCATCCCTCGGCGTGCGCCGCGATTGCCTGAGCCGACTCCAAGGGGCGGGGCGCAGGTTACCGGTGCCTCGCGGGGACAAGATTGCCGGGCGGTTGTGTGCGTGCCCCGCCACACGTCAGTTCCGCTTGGTAACGGCAGTGTGTCCCGTTGCTACGGACGCCCGGCTGCATTCCGGACTTAGCGGCCTCGGAGCGCCAGAAGACGGGGGAGCCGGGCGAGGAGGTGGCTGTCTGCGGGGAAAGCCTCGTCCGGGGTGGGCATGGGCACGGGGGGGCGCCCGTGGTCGCGGCGACCATGGGCCGGGCAGCGCGCGGCGGGCCTCGAAACCCGGGGCCCGAGAGAAGCGCTGGACGTTTGGGCCCCCCGCGTCCGGGTGTGACCCCGCTGTCCCGACCGGCCCTTTGCGACCACGTGGCCCCTTCCCCGCGCGGACGCTCCCTCTCCTGGCGGCGAGCGGGACGGGGCCGGGTCGGCGGAGGGCGGAGCCGTCCACTGGGTCCTGCGGACGTCGGTGCCGGGCGACTCCGAGAGCCCCGGGGCGGTCGGACAAGGCTGCAGTCAGTGGGAAGCGCATGCAGTAGGCGCCTAATAACATGAGGAGTGGAGGCGCGGTACCAGGGCGGTTTCTGGTAATGTGAAGAAACAATGTCTCCACCAACTACAGTGGTGGGTGGTCATAGGATCCCTTGTGTCACTCAAAAGTGACTCACAGAAGGAGGAGGACAGAGAACTCCAACCCCTGAAGTCTGGGAAAGCAGAGCAGTGACCCACTCCCCATCCCCAAACCCCAGAGAGGGCACCCTTGGGGGAGGCTCCGTCCAGGCTTCTCCACACTGACTGGGAAGCGCTACTCCTTGGGAATCTCAGAGGCCACGTGCCTGCTTCGGAGACGCAGGGGCCGGCTGGGGGCCAGGTTCAGGAGGACGAAGCAAGCAGGAGGCCTTGCTCTAAGGGCAGTGTTTGCAGCACGGCACAGCCACGCGCTTGCCAGTCCCCTCTAGTGCTGTCCTCAGGCATTTGGTGAGCTTGTATATTTTTTAAAAAGGAAAATAACTTTGAAAATTAGTTCTGCATTAAACAAGTCAGTTCCATTTAACTTGGTGTAATTTTAAAAGACACTTAAGTGTTAATTATTGTCTTAATTGATGATTAGTTTAAAGGGAAATTGAGCGACAGAGGTAGGCTCCACCCCTCCTCCCAGACGCAGTTGAGAAGTGCCCCCTCCTCGGAGCTCCAACAGGGCATCCAAAATGTCTGGTCTACTTGTGTTTGTCACTTAACATCTTAGACCAAAAGCCATTAGATAGAAAAGGGTGCCTTTCCTAAAAGCACTTGTTCTTAGGATGCTTTCCACTTGAAATCTTTGCATTTTATGGACAAAACGTGAGGTTCTCTGGAGCAGAAACCAGCCGTCCTGTAAATGTGCTCGCACTTGCCATTTCCGAGGGGGTGCCCCTCCCGTCCCCCCACCCCCTAGGGCTCGGCCTCCCCTGCGGAATCCTCCGGCATCCACACTGGCTGCGAAGTTAAAGATGCAGGTGGACAGCCTGACCTGGAGCCCAGACTGGGGGGACGCAGCTGCCCCTGGGAGCCAGGCCAGCAGGAGCAGGGGCCCAGGTCCCAGCATGGGCTCCCCACCAGCGGGGAGCAGCAAGCCCCACTTCCAGAACCCAGGCAGCCGGTGTGGCATCCAGCCAGACCCCCGGGAAGCTGCCCGGCCCAGTGGCGCTTGACCCTTCAGGCTGGCCTGAGCCCCGGCACTGAGGTGCAGGGGAAGGCCCTGCTTGGTGTCTCCCACGGACAACGCCTAATTCAGTGCCTGTCCCCGGAAACTTGAGGCCCCTCAGGCAGGCGGTGTGAGGTCACGGCTGCCACCCCAAATCCCTCTGTGTCCTCACCCTCCTCAGAAAGCTCAGCCTTCAGGAGAAAGGGGTCAGTCCCTTTCCCCCAACCGGCCGACCCCTCTGGGCCCTGTTCCTTCTCTCCAGCTTCCAAATGCACCTGTGTTTCCGGTCATTTCTTACTCACCGTCACCCCAGCCCATCTGCAGGCCTGGACCAGCTGGGACCAGTGTGTGCCCAGCTCCCCCCACCCTGGGTAGGACCCAGCCCAGCCGGAAGAAGCTTCCTGGCCCAGCCCCACAGGCCTGAGCCGCCAAGGTGGGCCCTGGGCTGCCAGTCCCCACCTGGCCCTCTCAGAGAGTCCCCCGCAGCCTGCCTGGCCCTGCTGTCACCTCCCCCGAGGCTCAGATCTAGAGGCAATGAGGTGCTGGCAGGCTGAGGCCTGGACACCTGCTGTCTTGGGCCTGTCTGTGATGACCCAGAGCCGAGCTCTCCCAGGGCAGCCCCTCCCTCCTCACAGGACTCCCAGAGCTCCTGGCAGCAGGGGTGCATGCTCTGGGTGCCCAGCTGTGCTGCCCTCCTTGTGAGTACCAGGCATGTGTTCCGGGGCTGAGGCGGGGCCACCAGAGGTGCCTCCCGTGCCAGGAGGGGCGGGGAGAGATCCCCCACTCCACTGGTCTGCTGGGACACTGTGCGGTGGGTCATGAGCTGGCCTGGAGCCGCACAGCGCTCCCCTCACAGATGACGGGGGCCTCGGTGAGGGGGCAGCACCTGCAGGAGCCAGCCGTGGCCTCCCGGGGTCCCGGACCTCAAGTGTGTCATGTGTCAGGGGCTAGAGGTTTGCGGGGTGGGGCAGCTGGCTCTCCGGGGAGCTCTGTGCCCAAGGGCCAGCACCACAAGATGCCACCCCCCAGATCCAAGACCCGTGAGACTTGCCTGGGAGGCGTGAAAAGGAGCCAAGCCTGAGATGAAACATTTCCTGGCTGAGATGGGCATGGGGCTCCTGTCCCACCCCTGGGAAGGACCAGCGCGAGGAGCCTCTGCCTGGGGGCAGGCGCTCGCCATGGACGTGGGTCTTCCAGTTCGCTTGGCCCCACTCAGGCGCGTGGGGGCTGCCCAGGGCCCAGCTGGACTCCACCTGACAACCAAGCCGCCGGCAGCAGCCCCCACAGGCCTCAGGAAACGGCCCCCCACACCTGGCCATGCTTTCCTTTCACCGCATCCCAGAGCTCTTGCCAAACTGTCCGGACGGCCAAGAGACCGGAGAACTGGCTAGGGAGGAGGCCGCCGTGAAGGGCATGGGCAGGGGCAGGGGCAGGCTCCCAGCCCAGGTTGAGGCTGCCTGCTGCCTCGGTCTGGCTTCTGGGGGGCTTCCTGGCTGTTCAAACCCCCCCAGCCTGCCTCGGGAGGTCACATGAATCCTGGAGGCCCTGGCCACCCGCTGACGGTCTGGTTTTGGGGTTGTAAGCACGTGGCCTGCAGGGGCTCGGCTGGAGGCAGGAAATAGGCCACAGCCCTCCCAGTGTCCCTGGGCCTGATGGAAGGAGGGGACGACAGGGACTCAGCACCCGCCTATGCGGCCCACACCATGTCTGGGCTGGCCGCGAGAACAACCCATGGTCCCTGCTCTGTGCTCTGCTCACACGGGCAGGGCCTGGCCTCCTTGGGCTGGACTCCCACCCACGGGCAAACCCCAGGCTGTGCCACACGCTGAGCGGACGCTGCAGGCGGCCGAGAACCCCGGGCCAGGCCCACTGGTGGGAGGCCTCCTGGCTCACGGTCCCTGGGACCTGGCGGCAGGTCAGCTCGTGGGAGGGCTGCCACCACCCCCTGCCCAGCAGTTGGGCTGAAAACCTTGTTGGGGACCTCGGCGACTGCCAAGCACTGGACCACACCTCTGGACGCCAGCAGTTAGGAGCTTTATTTTCCATTAGCAAGCGTTAGTGCAGACCAGCAGCTCCAGCTGACTACAGGAGGCCTGGTGTGGGGCTACCCCACCCCAGAGACACCTGCTGGATGCCCTCCCAGAGGAGAAGGGCCTGCACTGGGGCAGCAGGTGGGTGGGGCAGCCTGCAGAACGAGCCCCCTTTCCTCCGATTCCCAGGGCCCCACCCCCAGCCACTGGTGGGCTCTGAAGAGGGGGGCAGAGGCCGGTGGTCAGCACTGGGCACCAGGACAGGGTCAGCCCCTGTCCTCCTGTTGCCAGCACTGGCCAACCACCATCAGCCAGCAGTTTTGACAAAGAGTCAAGCATTCTCATGAGATTGCAGGGTGCAGCTTCCATGTGGTGTGCTGTGCTTTAGTGTGGGAAATAAGTGGGGACAGGAAGCCATGTGGCACTGAGCTGAACAGGAATTCGGGGAGCAGAGAACAGAGCTGGGTGCGGGCTTGAGGAAAGCCTGGTGGCTCCAGAGTAGTGGTGACTGAGCAGGAGGCAGCCCACAGACAGGACCCATCAGGGTCAGAAGATACTGCAGAGAACCCCTGGGGGCGACCACCCACTCCTGGCTATATGTCTCCACCAGATTCCATTTGGCAATTGCCCCCAGGATGCAGGAGGGCCGTGCATTCTGCAAGTGCCCAGTGGGGGTCTGGGCAGGTAGGGGGAGGAGCTCCCCTGTCCCCAGGGTCCTGAGTGCCTGGCTCTGCTACAGCTCCACCCAGAGTGTCCCCTGCAACCCAGGGGCTGAGTGTCCTGGTGAAGACTGCCTGGCCACCCACCTGGGGCTGGCCAGTCCAGTCAGTGTCCCAGCACCCCACCCCCTTCCCAGATCTTTTGGGGACCCGGCCTGAGCCAGCTCCTCCTCCCCTTCTCTCTGTCCACTTACATCCTCCCCCAGGACCCCAGCAGCCCCAGACACTCGGCCCACAAGCCGCCTGCCGGACCAAGTTCCCTGGAACCGATGCCAGCCCCTGCCGCCTGGGGGACAGGCCCTTCACACAAGGGGAGGTTCCGCGTCAGGGGTTGCTGGGCTGCTTCTAGACCCCAGATGCCCCAGATCCCTTCCAGCCCCAGCTCTGAGCAGGGCAGGGGGAGACGCAGGAGGTGAACGGTGGCGGGCGGGCAGCCTGTGACCCGGAGGCCAAGTGCAGGACCAAGGAGTCCTCTGGCTGCGGGCGGGGACACCCCCAGGGCAAAGCCGTGGCTTCGGTGGCGGCCGCCTCCTCCGACCCTGGTGGCCGGCCCGGGCGGCGGGTCACGGGCCCCGGCCCCCGGGCGCGGGCGGCACACGGTGCTCTCCGTCGGGCGTGCAGGCCTTGGCCGACAGCGTCCTCTCGTGGCCCGAGCGGAAGGCCGCGGTCACCGTCACCAGGTAGGCCGTGCCCGGCGCCAGCCCCTGCAGCGTGGTGCTGTTCCCGCCCGCGGGCACCTCCACGCGCTGCGCCGCGCCGCCCCGCAGCGTCCCCCACAGCACGCGGTAGCCGAGCGCGGCGGCCGGGCCCGGCGCGGGGGCCCAGCTCACGCGGAAGCTGCGCGGCCTGGCGTGGGAGATGACGATGCGGTCGGGTCCGGCCTCATCTGCGGGAAGACGAGGCGCGTGAGCCGCGCGGACCCCACTCCCGGGCCCGCCCCCCGCACGCCCCGGGCCCCGCCACGCCCCCCGCACGCCCCGGGCCCCGCCTCACCCGGCAGCGTGCGCACCCGCAGGTGCTGCGGCCTCACGAGGCGCACGTTGGACTCGGGCCGCAGGGCCACGTCGTAGTCCGTGTCCGGCTCCAGGCCGGCCCAGACCCAGCCCGTGGCGTTCCCGGGCAGCTGCCGGCGCCGCGCGGCCCCCGGCTCGGTGCGGGGCGCTAGCTCCAGCACGTAGTAGCCCGAGGCGGCACTCAGCAGGGGCGGCCAGGCCAGTTGGAAGCCGCGGGCGGTGACCTCGGCCGCGCGGAGCTGCTGAGGCTGCAGGGCCTCTGCGGGGAGAGGGGCCGCGGGTGAGAGGGACCGGGGGCGCCCGCTGCCCCCCACTGCCCGGCTCCCTGCGGTCACGGGGGTCCCAAGGCAGGGAAGACCCCGGGGCGGGAGCCGCGCCAGGAGGGCGGGAGCGCTGGGGGGCTTTCGGCAGTGAAGGAAGGCTAGTGACAGAAAGAGAATGCGCCTGGGGAAGGACAGAGGGGGCCAGCGCGCTCCAGCCCCCTCAGGAGCTTCCCTGCCTGCCTGGGCCCCAGACCCAAACCAGTGGCCGGGACACGGGGACCTCCAAGGTGGCCGGGCCCACAGTGGTGTCTAGGGAACAGAGGACCAGACCCCCAGGCCAGAGGAACCAGTGCAGGTTCTGGCGTCAGGTGAGGCCAAGGGGGCCCAAGGGTGCAGCCAGGAGGGGGGGGGAGGGGTGCTGGGGTGGGATAGTGGAGACATGGCAACTCCGGGAGCAGCTAGACCTGGGGGGCAGTCCTGCTGCCTCAGGCACTGGACCCTAGGGGAGTGTGAGAGTTTAGGGACACCAGAGTGGGACCCCAAACATGCATTACCCAAAGTGTGTGACACCAAATCCCCCACTAGCCTCTGAGTGGCCGTGTGGGTGGGTAATGCTGATGAATGTTGGGGGCTGTGTCTTCATTAATACCTGGTACCCAGGCCACCAGCCGGCTCTCACCCCTGCCCAGCCCCCACTGAGGCCCCACCCCCATCCCAGGAGCCCCCCATCCCCTCTTCTTGGGCTTTCCTGTCTGGCTTCCTGCCTTCTGTCCTGTTGTCCTTCCCAAGGCCACCCGGGGTTCAGAAGTCCCCGGAGAAATCTCCGAGAGGACCCCGTCCCTCTCCAGCCAACGCTCCCTGGCCGCTGATCAATGATTAACCCACAGGCAGAGACAGGAAGGACACTGGCGATAGTGGCACTTGAGTGGTGGCTGCACCCTCCATCCACAGCCCCTCCCCCCATGGGGGCCCGGGGCCAGGAAGAAAGCTGGGGGCTGTCCCTCAGCCCCTGCCAGAGGCCCTTGCTGGTCCTGTGCCCCTGCCCTCTCCCCATGACCCCACAATGAGCTTGATGTGCACACCTGGTCAGGATGCCACCCTGGCTCAGACCCCTGTGGGAGACTCTCCCCCAGGGAGCCCTTCCTGGCTGCTTGGGCCTCTCTCCTCTCCAGGTGTGGTGGCCCAGGGAGCCCCTCACCCCTGCAGACACAGGGGCCCGTGCTGCTGATCCAGGCGGTGCTGTGACCTCCCTCCCTCCCCTTCCTCTCTATTCAGCCCTTCGCCTGCTCTGGGCCCCCCACTCCACAAGGAGCCCCACCTGGAGGTGCTCACTCAGCCCGCCCCTCCAGGTAGCAGGACACACGGACACAGCTGAGCACGCCCACAGACGCTGTGAGTCAACCCTGCTGCACCCTCGGGGGACGCCTCTCCGGCACACAGCCCCCCCCGAAGGCCTGGCCCAGGGCTGCACCGGCGGCCGGGCCCCGCCACCTACCCAGGATGGAGGCGCGCAGCCCCGGGGCAATGACGTGCAGGTCGTCTGCGTCCACGAAATGCAGGTGCTCCCCGGGGGGGGCCGAGGCGGCGGCCGAGAGCGCCAGGAGGCCCCCGCGGCCCGTGCTCACGATGAAGACGGTGACGCCTAGGTCCTTGAGTTCCTGCATGGGGGGCCCCACGGTGTCGCTGGAGCCGCCGTCGGTCACCCACACCAGCACCTTCGGCACTTCTGGCCGCGCGCCCGCCGTCGCAGCAAACAGCTGTTCCTTGGCGTGGGCCAGCGCCAGGCCAGTGTTGGTGTCGCCCATGCGCTGGGCTGCGGCCCGGATTGCGTCCTGGACGGCCGCGCCCGAGCCGTGCTGCGCAAAGGGGAACTCGGTGTGCGGCCGGCTGCCCACGTGCACCAGGCTTACCTGCAGGGCCCCGGGGCCCAGGGGCAGCGGAGCCACCAGCTGCCCCAAGAACTCCCGAACCCGGGAGAACTCGTAGTGTGAAACGCTGGCCGAGCTGTCCAGAAGGAACAGCAGATCCCCCTGGGGGGCTGATGCCGGGGGGCCTGGAGGAGAGGGTTAGGGTTCAGCCCTGGGCTGTGGGCTCCAGGCAGCCCCACACCCAGGGCAGAAACCCCAGGGCCTGAGCGCGCCCGCCCCCAAGCCGGCCCTGAGAGCCCACTCCAGCCACCCGAAGGCCTGGCGATGGCGCCCTCCTGTGTGGGCTTCTGAGCCAGGTGGGGGCCCCCGACCCTCGGGGGGCTCCAGCTTTGCACACCCGCAAGGCCTGGACACATGGGCACTCTCTGGGGTCGTGTCCCATCTGTGTAAGGACAGCGGACTCCCCAGACCCCACCCACACACCCACTTTCCTCCGCAGACGCTGCGTGCAGGAGGGAACCCAGCCCTGGAGGGGCCTGAGCCCTGGGGTTACTCTTGGGGCCCTGCTGCTCCCCTCAGGCCTGTTTCCCAGGGAACTGGGCAGGGGCCAGGTCGGCCACGCGGCTGAGTCTCGAGGTGAGTCACCCCGCCCTGGATGGGCACACCAGCAGCAGGGCAGGGGGGCACCCAGCCCTGAACGCAGCCCCCTCCTGGGTGCAGTCGCCCGCCTACAGATGAGGTCACCTTCCCTGGCCCCCATGGACCCAGCAGGCAGGACACCTGCCGCCGCAGCCGGACGGCGCCCCGCCAGCACCCTCAGGGGCCTCCCCCTTCCTGCGGACACCCCTTGGGGCAGAGGGGCCCTCCACCCCTAGGCCTCGGCAGGCCCGCGCTGCGACGGACTCGGGTCGCTGGGGCGACTCCCAGCCTCCCGCCACCCCTCTGGCACGGGCTCTTCCTGGGGTGGAAACCGAGGCCGGGGTGGCCTCCCCACTGCTCCGCACTCGCCCGCCGCAGATGTGTGGGACGGGACGGCCGCCGCCCCCGCCGCCGCTCCCGTTGCTCCGCTCGGTTGCGGAGGGGCGCCGCCCCCGGGCCGCACTCACCGCGCTCCGGGCCGCTCCGCGCCAGCGCCAGCCGCAGGCCCAGGGCCAGGCCCAGCGCGGTCCAGGCGAGCATCGCGCGCTACGCGGACGGGGGCGTCGGCCTCGGTTCGCTGCTCGCTCGCTCGGGGCTGCGGGGTGCGCCGCGGCGGCCGCCAGAGAACCAAGGCCCCGCCCCGAGGCCCGCCCCGGCCCCGCCCCCGGGCGCACGCACGCCCCCGACGTGCGGAGACCCCGAGAGGCCGCGCGGGAGCCCCGACGCGCGGCGACACGCAGCGTCTCTCGAGACACATCCGAGACCCGGGCGCGTGGGTACGCACACGCCTGGGTCCCGTTTCCCGGGCGGGGGGCCCTGGGGGTTCCGCCTTCCCCTACCCGGAGCGGACCTCGGCGGTGACTACACAGGGCTGGGGGTCCCCGGGCTGTTCCTTTGTGGGCCTGGCCAGGTGCGCTGATTCCCGAGGGCCTGGCCAAGGTTGGGGGGCAGTGACCCCAGGAACACTGTCTTTCAAAGAAGGCCAGGGCCCTGCCTCACTCGGGCCAGCCATCGGGGACATGAATCCCCCAGCACAGACCAACAGGGTGGAACTGAGAAGGGACGCAGGGCCCGGGGCAGGACAGCAACCTGAGAAATTAGAGGGGATGTTGCTTGGGGAGCACAACTCTGGAAGCAAAGCCCCCATCCCACTGGGCTCAGGAGCAGGAGGTGCCTGGCTCAGCATGGAGCACACAGGGCCCGTTGCTGCCCTGTGCACCCTGCCCAGTGGGGGCCAGCAGGCCCAGGCCCAGCAGCCCACCAGAGGGCCTGTGGAGAGGGGCCCACAGGCCAGCAAGAGCCCCCTGTTCTTGGGATCTTGGCCGGGCCCAGGCAAGGTTGGCTCAAGGGGTGTCTGGAGGGGCCTTGGCTGCCCAGGGCAGGTTCCCAGCCTCAGGGGCAGCGTCCCCGGGGCGGGTGGGCCCCGAGGTCCAGGAGAGCCCTGCCTCATTCCCGGGATGCCTCCCTGTGGGCCAGCGGTGTCCTCTCTCAGCCCCTCCTCTTGGCTGCTGGGCAGCGTGGGCCACGGCGGCCCCCAGGGGATGGGGGTGGGGGGCTTTGCCAGGATGTTCCCTCCCTTCCCACTCCTCTCGGGAGGATGCTCAGCGGGGTGGACGGATGGAACTCAATGGTTTTCCTTCCTCTGTTCTGGCAGGTGAGACGCCACGGTGGGGGCACGAGGACAGGCAGGAACTCCGACTTTGCCTAAAAAAGGAAGCGGCCCGGCTGAGCCCAGGGAGCTCAAGAACAAACGAGAACTGTGTCGCCACCCCCCCCCCTTGCCGGGAATCTTGGCAGCGACGGTGCTGGCTTGGCTCCACAGACCTCAGGCCCTGGCTGGGACCAGAAACTTCCTGGAGCTTCCGCCTGGACACCGTTGGGGAGCCATGGGCCTGGGTCCCTGGAGTGTGCAGCTGAGAGCTGCGGGTGTGCCCCCAGCCCCCCGAGCACCCAGGGTTGACAAAGATCGGCCGTGTGTGATGAGAGGCCACCGGACGAGGCAGGCTGGGCGGGAGGCACGTCCAAGTGACTGTACCGCAACCCCCGCTCACTTCACCTGCTGCCCCATGGGGTGCCCCTGGGCCCCAGCGGATCCCCCTGTGTGGAGGTGGCAGGTTCACAGGCAGTCCCCCCGCTTGTCCCCCCACTTCTTCCAAGCCCTAGGAGGGCCCCAAAGGCAGGGAGCCCTGTCAGGCTCAGGCGAGGCTGCGGTCACACCTCGTCTGTGCTGTGCTGATGGGGAAGTTTCCGTCCCTTCTGGAAAAAGTGAGCGGGTCTCCTTGGCCACGCGTTGTGCCTTCAAGGAAGCAGCCGCCCTCCACCCTCCCGCCCTGCATTGCAGGGAGAGGGGACAGGAGCCCAGCCACGGGGATAGCCTGCCTGCCCTGGCCAGTGGTCTTTCTGCAGCTCTGACCAGAGCCCCTCCTGCTGCCCACGCGGGGCTCGTGCCTGACCCCGAAGGCCTGCCCCCTCACTCTGCCCCGTGGCTCAGCCCCTCTCTCACGGCCAGCTGGTCTCAATTCTGTGTGCCACACGGGCCCCCACTGCTGCCCTTGGGCCTGGGGGAGACCTGGAAGCAGAGGGCGCCCAGGAGCAGGTGGGGGTGAAGCAGACCTCAGAGAACACATAACTAAAGTGGTCTCGAGTCTCCTCTCTGAAGGGGGACAGGCCTGGGGGTGAGAGGGACAGAGAGGGTACAGAGGCGCAGGCAGGGGCAGACGGAGGAGTGGACCAGGTCGGGTCACCGCAAGGCCCTGGGCCTGTCCCTCCCACTGCCCCAGCCCAGCTTTGGCCTGGGTCTGGGGTGAGCTACCCCTACTTCCTGAGGTCTGCAGGCAGGTGGAGGGCTCCGGTGGCCCCCCCGGGACCCATCTGTGGGAACGCTCCCTCCCCCACACCCTCCAGGCCTAGCCAGAGAAGAAGGGCCCTTTGTCCTCAGCGCACTGTGGTCATGTTCAACCCCAAAGAAAAGGGCAGCTCCGTGGCCTCTGACCCCACCCCTGACCCCAGCCGGGGTGCTGCTGGGCCCCCGCCCTGTGCCTTGGGAGGGGCTGTTCATGTCACTCGATCACGCACACACTCGCACACCCATGCACTCACCCCCGTGGAGACCCAAGAAACAGGAAGTGGCTAAAGCAAGGGTGTGGGGTGAGCCTGCGACCTGTGACCCTTACCCCGTAACAGAAGTGAGGCTGTGCCTGTGGCCCCCTCTTCCCCAGGTCCCATCCCCATGGTCCCCTTGGCTGCAGAGGCCTGGCTGGGGCCTGGGGACTCGGAGTGCTTTCCTGCTCCTCAGGAGCCGAGGCCTGGCTCCTCCGGCCCTGAGCAGGCTCCTACCCTGTCCCCCACAGCTATGGCAGCATGGCAGGGAGGGCACCCCTTGGCTCCACGTGTGCACCCATCATCTTTGGGCAGCTCCTGGCCTTGCACTGGGGACACCAGGGCCGGCAGAGTTCCTGGCCTCACCACGCTTCCAGTGTGGAAAGGGGACAGGCAATGAGCATGCCAGCAAAGACACGCGTTGGTTCGTTTTCTCCACGGAGGCAAGTAAAGGAGGGTGTATGGTCAGTCCAGGCAGCTAGCAGCAGCCCCAGATGTGACACTGAGCCGAGGCCCAAAGGCAGAAGCCACACAAAGGCTGTGGGGAACAGCATTCCGGTCAAGGAACAGCAGGTGCAAAGGCCCCAGGTGGGAGTGAGCCGGTGTTTGTGAGGACAGGAGGGAGCCCTCCGGGCAGGGGGAGCCGGCAGGTTGCTGAGCACTCAGGCAGGGCAGGGAGCCCGTGACCTGCTGCCGTGTGAAGCACAGGCTGGGGGCATGGGAGGTGCCCACTCAGAGGCTATCAGAGGCGGGGCCAGAGGGGCTGGGGGAGGCACAATGCTGCTGGGTTTCCAGCCCTACCCTCCCAGGGTGGTCCCCACTCTGCACTGGCTGTTCCCTCTGCTGAGAGGTGACTGTCCACGCACTGTCCCAGTGGCTGGCCCCTCCTGGCCAGGCCTGCGGCTCTCAAGAGCTCAGATGGGTTAGGAGAGAGGTTTTGGACGCAGAGCTGTGTCAACACCCAGGTGGGTGGGCGTGGGGCCCGGGAGCCAGGAGGAGGGCCATACCCACTGCAGGCCCTGGGGCTCCTGCCTGGCACCCCATTCCCAGCCCACATTCCCAGGTGGGGGGCCAGGCCCACATCTAGGGCCTAGGCAGGCAGTGCCAGGTGAGGCGGGAGGGGGGGGGCTGAGCTGGCCGAATCCCCGGGCCCCTCCCGGGTGCTCCCCCCTGTGCAGGCGTGCCAAAGACACCTGAGCTCCCAGGAAATACCTTCTTAATGAATAAATGATCTTGGGCAAGTCAGGGATCCACTCTGAGCCCTGTCCTCTCCTTGAGATCGGGACTCTGCCCCTGCTGCCGGGGCTTGGGAATCAGACCTGCAGCTCCCTCCCCTCCGTGGAGGCCCCAGGGTGGCCAGGTGTGCTCTCACAGCCCTGGAGAGAGCCCACCCTGCAGGCGCGGGGCCGGTGCAGGGGGCCCTGGAAAGCATGGAGGGCCAGCCTTCCGGGCCTTCGGTGTGGGGCAGTGACCCCAGGCAGCACTTTGGTGGGGAAAGGATGGGGCCTGAAAGAGGGGTTCCCATCCAGGCTCTGTGCAGGGCTCAGGCTGGGGAAAGCAAAGACTGGGGCGTCCGGGTGGAGTCCGTCGCAGGCCGAGGTCTCAGGCCTTGGGGAGGAGCCCAGACTGTCCCCACTTGGTGGCCCAGCGACCTCCCAGGCCACAGGACTCTGCTCCGATGCGGGGGGAGGATAAGGAAGGGGGTTCCCCGGGGCCTGTTTCTGCAGACTTTCTCGTGGGTCAGCCCTTGCCCCAGCAGTCTCTCTTCCCTGACCTGCCTCTTTCCTGCTTCCCCACCAGCTCCCCAATGCTGCTCCCCCTTCCCCCCCAAAAGTAGATCCTAGGGGAATCTCCCTCAAGCCCCCCCCCAGGGGTCTGGCAGGGCAGGGGCCAAGGGCCTAGACACCCCTGGGGCCACCAGAGGCTGGGTGGGCCTCTGGGCAGCCTGGGAAGCTGGAAGCCCCTTCAGGAGAGCGGCCTCCCTGCCCCCGCCCAGGCCAGCTGTTGTTTTGATGATTCCGGGGCTGGAGGATCCTCGGCCAAGACTTTCCAGGAGAGTTTTTGTCCTCGATGCCTGCAGCAGCCAGGGCCTACTCCAGTCTGCGCAGGGGGAGGCAGGGGCCTGGGCCAGGGGAAGCGGTCCTTGGTGGCTTGGCGACAGGCCGAGCTCCTGTCTGACCAGGAAAGGCACCGGAGCCGGGCACAGACGACGGCTGGAAAACCCCAAGAACTCGTGCTGGACTTGACCCAGCCCCACACCGGCTCCACTCAAGGCCACAGCCAAGCCTGCCAGCAACGCAGTGGATGAGACTCGAAGGGCCCTTGGCTGTGACTGCATGCCGGGTGGGTTTCAACAAATGTGCTTTTCCAGTACAGCTGGGCTTACGAGAAGGTAATGATCTCCTAGTTACCAGACAAGGGGTAGGCAGGGGCCCGGGAGGAGGGGGCTGGGCACACGGGAAGCAGGGGATTCCTCGCAGCAGGACCACACGGCAGTGGCAGTGAGGGAAAGACAGTGGGTGCCCTCTGCAGAACCCCACCAGGACCCGGGAGGGGACAGGGCTCTGCCACACAGAGACACATCCTCTCCCGAGGAACAGGAGAGGAGACCTGGGAATCTCCACAGATACGGGCAAAAATTCCCAAATGTTCACAGAAATCATGTGCTGTGAGTGAGGCTCTGCAGGGACAAGCAACAGAGACCAGGATGTGAGCATATAAAACAGCTGCTTCTGAAATGTGTAACAAATCAAAGATGGTATCCAAAAACTGAGCCTGTACCGGCAGAGCAGCAAAATAGCAGGTATGTTTGAAAAAATACCAAATACAGCTTTTAGACATAATACTTTAATTAAATGGATGAGTTAATCCACTGATTATACGCAGTGAACAAGAGAATTAGTGAAGTGGAAGAGGGAGATGGAGGAATGGCCTGGGCTGAGCACAAGGAAACGGAAAATGGGAAAGATTAATTGACATGGGAGGTAAAAGGAAACATCTGCCCAGTAGATGTACCCCAAGGAAGGACACACAGAATGGAGGAGAGACAAAACTGAAGAGATAACACTTGGGAACTTTCCAGAAATGATGAAAGATACAAATCTGTAGAAACAGGAAAATAAGATAAGCTAAGAACATATCCACAGCTAGAAACACGCTGCTAAAACCACAGAAGACCAAAGAGGAGGAGATCT
This sequence comes from Bradypus variegatus, assembly GCA_004027775.1. Classification (NCBI taxonomy): domain Eukaryota; kingdom Metazoa; phylum Chordata; class Mammalia; order Pilosa; family Bradypodidae; genus Bradypus; species Bradypus variegatus. The sequence continues at coordinate 19,507 of PVKY010001233.1, forward strand.
GAAAATCATCCGGGGGGAATGGCCTGAACCGGTGGGCGCGTGTACACGCACACGCATGCACGCACGCACGCGCGCGCCTCACACACACACACACACACACACACACACACACACGCCCGCCTCTGGCCAAGTGTGGATGCCCCCAAGGAAGTCCCACCACTGCTGGAACTTGCTGGAAACATCAGCTGAGCCCGCTGGCTGCCAGGGCGGTGGCCGGGCTGCTCTTGGTGGAGGAGCGGGAGCCCAGGGCAGCAGCAGGGTCCCCTCACTCTTCCTGGGGGCTTTGTGGCCTCTGTCGGGGGCCGGAGCACGGGGAGGGCACGCCCCGCCCCTTCTCCTGACCGGGCCCAGCACTGCGGAGCCCCAGGGTGCGCCCTCACCCCAGCTGGAACCTGGGCCACTCGGAGGGGGTCGCAGTGGGGGGCTGCGGACTGGACCCCAGGGGTCACACCCAGGCGCGGCGCAGCTCCTCCCCGTCGGGGCGGCCGTCCTCGAGTCCTGCGTCGGCGGGCCCCGGGGGGCGGCGGGGCCGAGGGGCGCGGGCGGGCGGCGGCAGCAGCTGCGCGAGGCGCTGGGCCAGGCGGGCGCGGGCGGCCGAGGCGAGCACGACCAGCGGCGGCAGCGCCAGGAAGCCGAGCACGATGAGCGCCGCGGAGCCGCCGTCCGACAGCAGCGCGCGGCACGCGGGGCGCGGCGCGGGGCGGACCTGCGGCGGGGAAGCCGAGGGCGCCCCCGGCGGCGGCTCAGGGCAGTGTCCCCCGGGCCCCACTTTCCTCCTGCGCCCTTCCCTGGGTCGGGCTCTGACTTGGGACCCCGCCCCCCCCAGCCCCGTGTGCAACCGCGGCCCCCGCCTACCCCAGGCCATGGCCCATCCCCCGGCAGCAGGGCTCTGAAAGGGGGGCGGGGACCCGGGACCCCTGAAATTTGACGCCGTTTTCATGCTCTCTCCCTGGAGCCCCCTCCTCCCCATGCCTACGGACCTGTGCAGGGCCTGGTAGCCCCTGGTACAGGGCTGGGAGGCCCCTGGAGGGGAGGGCCGGCCCTTGGGTGACAAACAAAAGCTCTTCTTTCAAAGTTGGGGGTGGGGTGGGAGGCGGGGGAGAGGCAAGGAGGGGCTCCCCAGGGAGGGCCTGTGTGTCACAGGACTGGGACAAGGGGCAGATTCCCCTTCGGCCCCAGGCGCACCCACTCCCCCCGGGCCCCCGCCAGGCTCACCCTGGAGTGACACAGGAAGCCCAGGTAGACGACGGCAGCGGCGGGCAGCAGCAGTAGCAGGGACACAGCGGTGGGCAGCAGGCGCAGCAGGAGCCATGCCAGGGCCCGGCCAGGCAGCAGCAGGGGCCTGAGGCCCCGGGCAGCCAGGCCGGCCCACCCCACGGCCAGCAGGCCGGAGGCCTGCTGGTCGGGCGGCCTCCGGGGCAGCAGGGGTGCCGTGTCTGACGCGCCCCCTCCCTCATCCTCCTCGGTCTCGCTCATTCTCCTGCGGGCGGGCAGCCTGCTGGGCTCACAGGGGACTCGGGTCAGGCAGTGGGACTGAGCCCCCCGCCACCGGGTTGGACCAGGGACTCAGACACTCACCCAGACCCCATCAACCAGACGGTGGATCTGGCTGGAGGTCAAGGCCCTGGCCCAGGCAGGTCCAGCCCTGACCATCAGTCCCCCAAAGTCACACCCCTGCCTCGGTTTCCCCCACTGCCAGCAGCCGCAGCTCCAGCCCTGGCCAGTCCCCGGCCAGCCCCTGCCTGCTCTGGTCAGGTCTCGCCCAGCTGCCCACATAGCCCAGTGCTGGGCCCTCCTCCCTCTGGGTCCCTCCCCGCCCCCGCCAGCCCATGCACACCAGGCCCTCACATCATAGGTCCTGACTCCGACAGCTGCCCCATCGGCAGCTCCCATGCAGAGGCTGGGCACCCACCCACGCCCCAGCGCCAGCCCTTGCTGTCTCCTCTGCAGCCTGGGTGAGAATGTCACCGGAACATGCATCAAGGGTTGCTGTGGGGACCAAAGGGGACACATGCTTGCGTCTGAACCCAATCCTGAAAACGGGCAGGATGGCATTCTCAGACAGTGACAGCGAAACATTCCCAGCCCACCCCAAAGCCCCAGCTAATGTCCCCGAGAGCAACGCCAAGGACCCGCCCAAGTGTTCCTGTGTAACGTAAAGCATTTCAAACACCCTTTAGGTAACCATCTGCACTTAAACCAGCGAGTGGGTTGTTAGGGAGCCGAACGGCGTCAAGGCGAAGCCCCCCCCACTCCCAGTCCGCCTTGTCCTTTCTGTTGAGGATTGGTCCTGGCGCGTGAGCCCTGTGTGAACGGGACCTTTGAAGATGTGCCTCGTTCAGGGGCCCAAACTGAGTGGGGGGGGCCTGATCGCACCGCACTGCGTCCTTATCAGCAGAGGAAACGACACGGAGAGAAGCCCCGGGAGAAACACGGAGCCGGACGCCGATGGAACCTAGAGGAGAATGGAGAAAACGCCACCGTGTGCACCATCACGCGACAGAGAAGCCAAGGACCAAGGATCACCAGCAGCCAGAAGGCCCTGGCCTGGGAGGAACGAGCCACTAAATGCCTGCCGCTGAGCCTGCCCGTCGTCTGGTACTCTGGCAGCTGGGAAACGAAGACATCGTCCGACCTCCCTTCTAAAATGTGGCCTCTCCTAGGCTGCCCTCAGCGAACACATGGGTGATTTTACGTAGTGTGAGGCGCTAGGAAGATAAAACAGGGTGGGGGCACAGAGGTTACTGCAGGTTGGGGCCAGCTCCAGGACACTCTGGGGAGGTGAATGCCTGAGCAGTGACTGGTATATGGGGTGGGGTGTGTGTGGCCTGGGCTGGGGTCCCTCAATCCCCTGCCTGGAGACCCTGGAGGGTGGCACCCTGGAGGCAGCCAGGGCTCATCCTGGAGCTGGGGAATGGGCCCCCTGGAGCTGCGGGGACTCCAGGAGGATCATCACAAGAGATGGCAGGTGGGCCAGGCCGCAGGGGGTGGCACGGGGAGCTGCAGGGCGGAGAGACAAAGGCAGCTCAGAGAAGGCGAGTGCAGGGTGGGAAGTCATCCTCAGGGTCAGTCCCCATCTACCCCTCCCAGGGCTCCAGACCCCCAAGGCCTGCCCCTCTTGCTCCGCAGCCCTACTCCCTTCTAGGTGTGGGGTAGCTTTCGCAGCTGCTCTCCTGGGCTCCCCCACTGCAGCCGGTGTCTCACCACTTCACAGCCTCCGATGACTTGCCCCCTCCCCTGTGCCAAATCCTCTGGCCTCATGCAGCATCGGGGGTCCGGGGAGCACCCCAGCACCGACAGCATCTTAGCAGGCAGGCTCAGGATGGGGCGGGGGCCGGGCCTGAAGGAGGGGCCCTCGCTGAGGCATATCTTGGCACATCCATGGCTGTGCCCCGTGAGGGAGGCGCCCCATGGATGTGTTGCTACTTGTCCTCCAACGCGGAGCAGCCTTTGTTCCCCAGGAGAGGGCGAGCCGGGAGCCTGGCAGCGGCTGGGTAAACAGGCGGCCCCAGGAGGCAGCGGGTGCCTGTCTGCCCTCCCCCCGCCCCCCAGCTGCACCTCCTGGCCTTCAGATCCCACCTCCAGCCTCCAGGAGTTTCCTGAGGAGAGGTCCCCAGTAGGCCAGGCCAGGAGCAGCATGGAGAGAACCCCCAGCGTGAGGTCAGAGCCCCCCAGCTGGCTGCCTCTGGGGGTAACTAGGAGCTCCTCAGCTGCCCGGGCCTGGCCAGCGGCCCCCCTCGGGCGTGGCAGGGTGGCGTGGGGCTGGGGTCTTGGCACCGCTGCAGGTTCCTGTGCTCCCCAGCTGGATCCGGGGGAGCTGGACCAGGAGGAGGCAGAGCAGGAGCTGCGGTGGCTGGAGCTGGGCTCTGAGGCACCTGGGGAAGCCAGGACCCAGGGACCCGGTGCCTCTCAGGGTTGGGGTCCCCTACCCTGGGCGGTGTGGCGGGGCCACGAGGGCCTGGTGGTGCAGCTGCTGCGGCAGGGGGCCAGCGTGGACGAGAGGTGAGCCTCCGGGTCGGGGACTGGGGTGGGCGTCCCTTTCCCTGGCCCCTGCCCCGGGAGACTGCCATCGGCATCCCCTGCCCTGCAGGGACACCGCGGGCCGCACCCCGCTCCACCTGGCGGTGCTGCGCGGCCACGTGCCGCTGGTGCGCCTGCTGCTGCGGCGCGGTGCGCGGGTGGACGCCGCCGACAGCGCGGGGCGCACGCCGCTGCACGAGGTCGCCTGGCGCGGGCACTCGCGGGTGGCCGAGCTCCTGCTGCGGCGCGGGGCCCCGGCGGCGGCGCGCTCAGGGTCCGGCCTGACGCCGCTGCACTGGGCCGCTGCGCTGGGCCGCACGCTGCTGGCCGGGTGTCTGATGGGCGCGCCGGGCCCGGGGCCCGCGGCGGCGGACGCGCGCGGCTGGACGGCGGCGCACTGGGCGGCGGCGGGCGGCCGCCTGCCGGTGCTGGAGCTGCTGGCGGCGGGCGCGGGCCAGGATGGTGCGGGCTTGGAGGGCGCCCTGCTCGTGGCGGCCGCGGCCGGGCGCGGAGCAGCGCTGCGTCTGCTCCTGGCGCGCGGGGCGCGGGTCAACGCCCAGGACGGCGCAGGTGCCACGGCGCTCGGCATCGCGGCCGCTCTGGGTCGCCAGCAGGTATGTCCCGCCCTTCCCTGATGAGCCGGTGGAGGGGGAGGGAGCCCGCCAGGAGCTGCCAACGGAGGGCAATAGCCCCATGGCTGCGGGTGGCGATAGGGCGGATGTCACAGCAGAGAGGTGTGCTAGGGTCACAGACCAAGCAGGCTTGGACCCCTCGGACAGGTGGAGGGATGCAGGGGCTTCCTGCGGGCGACCACGGGGAGGAGTTCTGCTCTCTGGACGGCTAGGGGCCTGGAGAGGGGAAAGGGGCAGTGCCACCAGGAGCTGCCTTCTTGTGCCCTCCTGATAATCGTCCTCACAGAAGCTGGGGAGGGTGCCTGGCCGGCCTTCACGAGATCGGTTAAGCTCCGGGCAAGCGCTTGTGTCCGGAGAGCTCCCACCACAATCCCCGCCACCCCGTAGGCAGCTGCAGGGCCTGATGTTGATCCTGGGACGACTTGGGGGAAAGCCCTGGGCACAGCTCTCCTGAGCGCCTTCTGCCCATTTGCCAGATGGTTGCCGGGTCCAGAGGATCTGGGTCGGGCAGAGGCTGCTGGCTGCAGCCACACCCGGCCGGGCTGAGGCCGCCTCCCACCTGCCCTCCCCTGCCCTCCTCTTCCAGGACGTGAAGGTGCTGCTGGGCCATGGGGCTGACCCAAGCCTCCGGGACAGGCACGGCCGCTCTGCCCTGCACAGGGCTGCTGCTGCCGGCCACCTGCCCAACGTGCAGCTTCTGGTGGCCGGGGGCGCGGAGGTGGACGCGCGGGACTCACTCGGCCTCACGCCTCTGCACTGGGCCTCCCGGGGAGGCCACGTGGCAGTCGCCGGCCACCTCCTGGACCAGGGCGCGCAGGTCAATGCTGTGGGCTGGCTGCACAAGATGCCTTTGCACTTGGCTGTGGACGGCCACCACAGCCCCACCGCCCAGCTTCTGCTGAGCCGAGGGGCCAGCCCTGCCCTGCAGACGCAGTGGGGCGAGGCAGCCGGGGGTCCGGCGCTGGAGGGGGACCTGCCACAGGCACCTCCCACCCCTTACAGGGAGCAGTCGGAGCACTAGGGGCACCTATCCCACGGTGTCCTCAACCTCTTGCTGCATGGCCAGCACAGGACCGAAAGCCCCTGGCCCTCCAAGTCTTCCTTCCCGGAGTCTGAGGCCACCTTTCTGGCTGGCAGGGTATGGCCAAGGGTCTTCTGGAGGGGGCCGCAGCCCGAGGACCAGGGCCTGTGGCAGCTGGGGACTAGCTCCCAGCCCTGGGGGAGTGCCCAGTCCCCCCACAGCCCTCTGTAGGCTCCTACGCAGAAACTGGGTGAGGCAACACATCTAAGCAGAAGCTGAGGGCCTGTCTTCGCCCCTCTCCTGCCCTGGGGTTGCTGCCCCATGGGTCCATGCCTGTGTTCTTTCTGTACATGGGGACAGTCGTCCCTAATTGGCCCCACTTCTGAATCCACGTGGAAAATTGCCACTGTCATTATTTGACTGAAAAGTACATTTTTTGAAAGAATAGCTTTCATCTTTCAAAGGTGAGTTGTCACACCAAGGCAGCTCCCCTGGGCCCTGGGGTCCCCGGAAGCATCTGGATTTTTCTCCCAGGGCACTGGGAAGCTGTTAGGGAGTTCGGTGGGTGACCTGCTCTGCTGGGCTCACCGACCTGCCCAGTGTGAATGTTGTGCCCCTGGGAAGCAGTGTGAGGTGGGAGAAGTGGGTGGACAGGGCTGGTTCTGAACATGGAGCCGCTGGTCTTGCTGATGGACCAAGGTGGGGGGCAAGAGGGAGGGAGAGAGGGCGGCAGCTTCTAGCGTGGTGGGCGGGTGGCGCATGCCACTGCTGCGAGAGAGGACGCAGGTGTGGGCCCCATGACCTTGAAGCTTGGCAGACCCAGGGGAGAGGGTGAGGCCTGGACCTGGAAAGGCAGACCTGGGGTGCTCAGAGTCAGGGTGGCTTTGAGAGCTGCCTGCCGTCAAACCCCGTTGGCACGTGGCGAGTCTGTGGCTTCCCACCGGCGCCGCTGCGGGTGCTCTCGCCCAGCCTGGTGGCCTGGCCCTCCTGAGTCAGCCCTCGTGCCCAGCAGTCCATTCGCAGAACGGCAGCTGGCCACCACGTTCAATAAGCTGGATGACCTACACCCTGCACAAAACCCCTCTGAGAATCCCAGAAGAGCATGCCCGATGGCGGGTCCCACCCCTCACCCTCTCTAACTACCTCCTCTTGGTGCCCTGCCCACCCAGAGGAAAGTCTGTCCTCCCCCTGAAATTGGGTAGACTTTGGGAGTATTTTCATCAGCAGAGTACTGCAGTAGCGACGCCATTTGACTTCTAAGGGTAGGTCAAAAAGGCGACAGAGCTGCCGAGCTGCCAGGAAGCCAGGTGAGTCCCTGTGGAGCAGCCACGCGGAGGGAAAGGTGCCACAGCCCCGCGCCCCAGGCTTCCAGCTCCCTCCGCCAACGGACCACGACCAGGGTCACCCTGAGCCAGAGCCACCCACATGGGCCCTTCCCCAGCTCCCGCCCCGCAAGATCCGGAGCAGAGCCACTCCACTGCCCGAAGCCACCAGGTTCTGGGGTAACTTGCCCTGCAGCCTGGTAGCCGGCCTGCCACGGACCTCACAGCAACCCCCAGGCCCTATGCAGGCTGCAGCGCCTCCCCCCAGATCCCACTGCCCCTCACTCACTTCTCTACAACTGCTGGCCTTTGTTTTTTTGTGTGGTTTTTTTTTTTTGCCAAAATAAGATTTTATTTTGAAACTCGTTTGAAAGACACTGAGTAAAGAGACCTGATTTCCCCAGAGTAGACTGCAAATTCATATTCTTTCCAACCCTACCAGTGGTCTCTGTCACGCCAAAAGTTACATTCTTTTGGTAATTCTTCTTCTTAGCCTCCAGGAGAAATCTTTTCCCATAAGCCATCTTCATTTTTTTTTTTTTTGATACAGTTGAGCTTTATTCCTAGGAACAGCCTATTAGTTGGCAATGTGTATTTTTTAAAAAACATCAGGGGAAGTCTGATCTGTTCAACAAAGTGGGGGAAGCGGGGGGCGTGGGGGTCCTCTGATATGTGCTTCTCATCTTGCCGGGCCCAGAAGGGGCTTCCAAGAGCAGACCCCACATGCGGGCTGTCCTGGTGGCATGTGTGGCTGGCAGCGGTACCTCCTGGGAAGCTCACACAGTTTGCAGCCCCTCTTCTGGACCTCCCTCTTGACCGGAGGCTCCGCGAACCAATGCAGTTTTAATCCAGACGGCGATGCCATAAATAATTGGAACGTGGTTTTGGTTTTCTTCTCTGTCATTTAATTGTCACACCTCATGTCACTAAGTGTCATCTTCCTGTCTGTCAAAGTCACTAAGTTGATGAGGAATTTTTGTGATAACCACCTGTCATCCTTGAAGCCACCCCGGAGGTGTACTTGCTGCCTTCCACATCGAGTGTGGTCAGAAAGGACTTGATGGAGCAAGGGGGGTGCACACTTGGTGTCGGTTCTGTCACAGTGTGTCAAGCAGCTAGCACCATGGCCTCCAGAGGTGGGTGGGCCCTTACCTGCTGCACCTGACCAGCAGTGGTTTCACCAGCAGTGGCCGCCTGGGCAGGCCAGCGAGGCCAGACAGCGGTGGGCTGTCCGCCAACCCGGCATTTTTTTTTTTATTGCGGTAGAATCCATGCAACATAAAATTTCCCATTTTAACCACTTTCACACATACAATGTAGTAGCATTAGCTACATTCACAATGTTATGCCACCATCACCACTGTCCTTGACCAAAAGGTTTCCACTGCCCCAAATACGAACTCTGTTCCCATGAAGCACTGACGCCCTGATGCCCTCTGACTGGCTTTTTTGCTGTTCCTTGGGCACACCAGGCACACCGCTGCCTCGGATCCTTTGTGCCTCCTGGTCCCTCTGCCTGCAGGCTCCTCCCAGTCCCTTCTTTACTCAAATATCACCTTCTCAGGGAGGATTCTTCTAACACTTTAAAGTTGTACCCCCAAAAGGGGAAACTCTTTAAATAGAATGGCAAATAAATATGGAAAGTGAGGGAGTTAGAAAATCACCAATGGATGCTAAAATTAATAAATAAACAGGAGTCTGAGGTGGGACAGGATACATAGGTGATCTCATGGAAGGGCCCTCAGGGCCTGTTGCAGCATGTGGGCTGCAGCACAGCGAGGGACCTGGGGTGCCATTCCTGCGCACCCCGAGACTTCTCCAACAGGCAGTCTCGGCTTCTGAGCTGCTGGGTCAGAGGTGTCGCTTCCTCCCTCTGCAACAGGTGCTACCCCAACATCTCTGTGCTCTTGAGTGCATCTCCCTGGCTGCCTGCTGGGCCCTCAAAATCTCTCTCCACAAAATACTCGTTACAGAGGGAATAACAGTGGAGAAACCTGGCACACTTACCTTAGGCAAAGAATCGGAGGCTCACAACACATTGTAACAATGTGCAGTTTCCTGACCTTGACCACTGTACTGTGGTTTGTTAGGATGTCCCAATTATTAGGAAATACACATTGTTGGGGTGGATGGGCACAGTGGCCTTGGGCATGACGTACCGAGGAAATGCTATTACTTCCGAGGTATTCTCTCCAAAATGCATAACCTGAACCTAATGGAGGCAAGCCCAAATTGAGGGGCATTCTACAAAATAACTGGCCCATACCCTGCAAGAATTGCCAAGATCGAGAAAGACAAAGAAAGGCGGAGGCTGTTCGAGACCGGAGGCGACTGCAAATGTATGCACCTCAACCCAGGGCATGACCCTGGACAGTCCATGGCGGGGTGGGAAACAAGGTACAAGGACAGTGGGCAAAATTCGAATGTGGGTCATAGGCTGGACAGTAGTATGTCCAGCAGGTCATAGGCTGGACAATGTGAAATTGCTTGATGTTGACCACCATACCGTGATTTGTTAGAATGTTGTCATTCTTAGGAAATACACAGTGAAGTATTTAGGTATCTCCAACTAACTCTCAAATGGTTCAGGAAAGAAGACGCATGTGTTTATGTTTGTAGAGACAGCCACAAATGGAGCAAAACGAAAGGAGCTGGTTCGCCTGGGTTAAGAGTACTTAGGGGCTGCAAGTCTTGCAGCTTCTCTGTAATTTGATATTATGTCCAAACAAAAAGTTCCAAAGAAATCGCCCACCCCGCTCAGCCCCTCCCCGCTCGTTCCTCTTCGGTGGTAAAACACACAAGACGTAAATTCACCATTTTAGCCGTTCTAAAGAATACAACTCAGCGGCACTTCGCACGTTCACGGTGCCACTCGACCTAGTTCCAGAACATTCTCATCACCCTAAAAGGAAACCCGCCCCCCCGAGGGTCACCCCCGCAGCCCCTGCTTCTCCGCCCCGCGCCGCCGCCGCCGCCTGACCTGAGGGCAGAGGGCAGATGTGCGCGCCCTTTCATCCCAGCGGTACCCGCAGCACCTGCTGCCGGGCCGGAACAGGCGCTTCGGGAGATCCGCTGAATCAAGGAGGGGCGCCCGGCAGCCAAGGCCGGGGAGCCCAGTGCGGCCCGGGGTCCGCGCGGCGCCCGCGGAGAACCAGGCCGGGGCCGGAGGCGTAGGCGTGGGCGCCCCGGAAGTCCTCGGCCGGACGCTGACCCGGAAGCGCTCGTGCCCCGCCGCCGCTCGGCGCTCTGTAGCCTCGCGGGGATGGCGGCGCGGCGTGTGCGTTGCTGAGGGGCTGAGGAGCCGGGCTGCGGGCGCCATGGTCTTTCTCACGACGCGGCTCTGGCTGCGGAACCGCCTCACCGACCGCTACTGGCGCGTCCAGGAGGTGCTGAAGCATGCCCGGGTGAGTGCCGGCCCCGCGCGCTTGCCGCCGCCGCCTTTGCCCCGCGCGGGACCGCTCCCCGCCAGGCCCGCGTGGTCCGCGGCAGCCACGTGACTCCCGGGAAGCCTGGGGGTTCGCGGAGCGGGCCCGGAAAACAAATCTCGTTTTTTGACCTAGCACTTCCGGGGAAGGAAGAACCGATGCTACAGGTTGGCTGTCAGAGCTGTGGTTCGGGCCTTCGTGAAGTGCACCAAAGCTCGGAGACTGAAGAAGAGGAACCTGCGGGCCGTAAGCGAGGACCCTGGGGTGGGCCCAGCAGAGCCCGGCTGTCCCTGAGCGCCCTGCACCTCCAGAGCGGTCGCCGCCACTCCTCCCCCGACTCCGCGCTGGACCCCCACCCGGGGCAGCGGAGCCGCTCCCAGCCCAGTGTGTCTGGAGCCGAGCTCCTGGTGTCCCGCCGGAGCCCTCGGCCTCACCCTTCCCATCCCAATGGCTTCTCCATCCTTCCACTTGCACCAGCCATCCTCACCCGTCAGGTTCCCTCACACGTACATCCAACCGAAACCCTGGCTTGTTCGGTCTGCCTCTGAGCAGAACAAGGGACATCCGGAATGCCCACCCCTGCTGCCCCTGCCTGCTCCAGGCCACCGCTCGGAGCCCTGCTTGCTGGTCTCCTTTTCTGTCCCAACCGCCACACTTGCCTCTACTGCCCGCGCCCTCCCACCAGCACCCTGTGGTTGCTTCTCACCACACTGGAGACGAAAGCCAAGTCGCTGAGGTCGCCTGAGGCTTGTGGCTCTCCGGCCTTGCCTCTGATCACTCCAGAGCCACCCTGGCTTCCGGGTGCTCCTCACAAGGTCCTCTGCTTGTGGAAGCCCTTCCCTCGGGTTTCTCCGTGCCTTGCCCCGTGGCTCTGTCTGGTTCGGCGCACCCCAGCACCCCTTGTGCTCACCAGAGATTCTGCACTGGCGCTCGGCACCTGGCACCCCGTGTATCTTGCTCGCCATGTGATTGTTGCTTTTCTCCCCCTGGAATACAAGCTTCGCGAAGCAGGGATTTTCTGTTTTGTTCCCTGCTGTAACCCAGGGCTTAAATCAGTCATTCTTAATGAGTATTGGCTGCATGGGTGCACTCGGGGCTGGGGTTAGAAAATAGTTTTGACCCTTTAAAGTTTGGGTCATGCCCATTCCTGCTGGTCTGTGGGAGGAAAGCCCAGTGGCTGGTTCACGTGTGGATCCAGCTCTCTCCCGGACCCCTTCTGCTTCCCCAGCGAGGGTTGGAGGTGGTGCTGCTCCTCACAATGCCTGGAACTTGGTCCGTGCCTGTATGTGAGGTGGATCAAGCAGCACCTGGCACGTGGAAGAGCTGCTTGCTGACCGTGTGCTGTGGAGGGGAGCAGTGGCTCTCACGTTCCTTGGCAGCATCAGCATCACCTGGGAGCTAGTCAGAAATGCGAGTTCTCCAGCCCCACCCCAGACCTAATGAATGAAAACTGGAGGTGTGCCCATCAATCTGCATTTTAACACACCCACAGATAATTCTGATGCACATTCAAATTTGTAAGCCATTGAAGTGGAGGAAGAGAGCAGGCTTTACTACTGTATGAGGACAGATACAAAGGACAGCTTGAAAGGGAGAGCCCCCCACAGGCTGACCACCCTTGTCACTAGAAAAGGTCTCTGCACACGGGGGTGCGTGCCACTTACTGTGTTGCAAAAACCTCAAAGCAGGTCTCCCTGGAAGTGCCCGTCGCACTATTTCCCAGGCTTCCCAGTGGCACTTTGACCCCTCCTTTCCCATCGTTCAGTTCTACCCTGGAAATGTGACTTGAGGCCACAGCCTCCCAGATCTTTCCTCACTCTGCAGGGCTCGTCCCATGCTGGCAGTGCCCAGCTGCTCCTTGCCAGCCAGGCCCTCTGTCCAGGACCCCCCCCCCCAGCCTTCCAGCTTACCCTTGAGATTGGCCACTCCCTGCAGCTTCTCCCTGGAGTGTCCTGTCCCCGCCTCTACCATCATGCACTCAGTGCGCTGTGAGCCTTTGTCCATATGGCCCCCATGCCGCACTCTGCTGTGTCTGCTCTGGGAGCTCTTGCTCCTCTTTGCAGCCTCAGTGCGTGGCACAGCACTTAATTTTTGCTCAGAAACTGTTGGATCAGCACTGTACAGGTTGTGAATTCCCTGCTTGTTCCTCGGAAGTGAGGCTGCAGTCTGGATGAAGAATCTCGGCCTCCACTTGCTGTTATTTTTTGTACTACAAGCTGTATTTGCTTGAGTAGAAAACAACAACTTTTCTACTTGTGTTTTTAAAATGTTCCTTTTAGTAACATATGCAACTTAAAATTTCTCACTTTAACCCCATTCAGATAAATAACTCAGTGGTGTTAGTTATATCCACAATGTTGTGCTACCATCACCATCCTTCATTACCAAAGTTTTCCATCATCCCCTATGGGAATTCTGCACCAATTAAGCTTTAACTCCCAATTCCCTACCCCATCCCCAGCTCTACTTACTTTTACAAAAATGCATTGTAGTTCTGCCAGGACATTTTCTGGGAGGTGTGGATGTGTGCAGCGTACTAACCTAGTTCTTACGCATCTTCATATTTTATTTTAGCTTTGGATAAATCGAATTACCGCTGCTTCCCAGGAACATGGCGTGAAGTACCCAGTGTTCATTGGCAATTTAGTTAAGGTAAGGTGACCAGCTGCCGAGGGGTGGCCACCGCTTTGGGGGCTGAGCATCTGCAGAAGCCGACCCATCTGGCTCGACTCGAGCCTGGAGGCCCACACAGTACAGGCAGGTGTTGCTGTCCTGACCCTTGTTTCTGTTCCCGGGGTGGAGTCCAGCTGCTCGGGGCTCCCCGCCTGCCTCTCCTGCCCGACGCATAGCAGAGCAGAATTGGAGGCGGCACGTGCTGATGGTTCCCCATCAAGGGAGAAGGTGGAAAAACTTGGCTTTAACTTCAGAGTTTGAACAGTGAATTTTGATGAGGTAGCAGATGGTCTGAAATACATACAATCAAAAAAGCTTTGTGGGGGAAGGGATAGATTTAACCTGTGTGGCAAAACCTCCATGATTACTTTGGTTCATTATGCCATTCCCTGTTTTTCTTAGAGTTAAGGGGGCCAGTGGGCTCACTGTGCTCCTGCCCCTGCCGTGTCCCCTGGGCCTCCTTGGTGCAGCGCACCTGGGTGTGGCAGATGTCACCCTGCCCGAGGAGAAACGGCAGAATGCTCTTACCTTTCCTTGGAGAGTCATTTCACTGACCGAAAGCCCAGTGTGCCAGTAGAGAAAACTGGATCACTTCAGAAAAGTCTTCTAATACAGAACTCAGATGCTAGTTGGCAACATTTCGGGATGTGAGCTCCCTAACTGACTTAGATAAAGGACGGAGTACTTGAGAATGGTTACTGATGTGCTGGGAAGCACCCTGTACGCCAGTCCACACTTAGTAATCAACAGCACCCAGACGAGAAGTGATTCCAGAGTACCTGAAATTCATGGAAAACACAAACCGTTGATCGCTTACGGGTGGGGTTCTAGTATTATGACTTGCAGACATCAATATCATTTCCTTTAAATTGGACCTGATAGGGCAGGAAAGGGAGTACAGGTTCCTGTTATGTTCAATGAATGAAAAGTGTGTGATTGGTGGAACCCAAGTGTGCCAGTTTGAATGTGTTACGTCCCCCAAACATCATTATCTTTGATGTAATCTTGTGTGGGCAGATGTATCAGTGTTGATTAGATTTCTTTGAGTGTTTCTTTGGAGCTGTGCCCCACCCAGCTGTGGGTGATGACTGATTAGATATTTCTGGGGAGGTGTGGCCCCATCCATGCAGGGTGGGCCTTGATCAATGGAGCCATATAAATGAGCTGAGGGGCAGAGGGAACTCAGTGCAGCTGTGGGTGATGTTTTGAAGAGGAGCTACAGCCAAGAGGGACACTTTGAAGAAAGCACAGGAGCTGCAGACGAGAGACAGTTCGAAGACAGCTGTTGAAAGCAGACTCTTGCTCCAGAGAAGCTAAGAAAGGACAAATATCCTAAGTGCAACTAAGAGTGACGTTTTTGAGGAACTGCAGCCTAGAGA